>VZRR01012119.1:0-158914 GCA_013398015.1 Oreocharis arfaki
AAAAAAAAAAAAGTACAAGGGTCTATTTATTAAATATATCAACTATGAAATTTTCTTCTTATCAGCTTCTTCCCTTACCTGGCTCAAATCCCAGCTTCTTGGTAAACAGAGGTTGATTTCTGGTGGTCATCCTCTGGTGCTCACACCCTCTGCACCTGGGCTGTTACCTTGCACATTGTCGGCAAAGCACCCACTGCTTTTGCAAATGGCCAATTGTTTGAGTTATTAACCATTAACATTTCAGTCTCTCACACAGGTGAAAGAGAAAGGAGATTATATTTAAATAAGGAATGTTTGACTAAATCAGTATCTTTATTTAACAGAAAGCAGGGGGACATTTTAATTCCCTGGAAAGTTTCCTTTAAAAAAATCACATGCAGTCAAAACTGGATTTAGCGCTAAATATTATGAGACTGTGAGACATCCTTGGAATAATAAATTATTTGCACATTCTGACTCCTGCCTTCACCTCCTCTCTGCCCCGTAGATACTTACCTTTGACTGACTGTCGTTTTGCACACTGACAAGAGGTATTACCTGAGGACTCTGGTCATCACAGATTGTTTGCAGAGTAAAATATACCCCTATTTTATGCAGAAGTGAATAGTAAAAAGGTTGCACATAGTAGGTTTATAGAGCCTAAAGAAGATTCTGCTCCACATTCTCAATTCTATAGAAAAATACCTCCATAGGTATAACAGTTCTGCTTTTTTTCTGTAGCTTTTAGTGGTTCTGCTTTTTAGCACCTTTATGAGTCATGGCTCTCAGACACTTTTTTATTTCACTAGAATCATTACAGCTCTATGCACCAATATTGCTTTTATCTTCTATGAGTGTACTATTTCTATAATACGCATAAAGTTCCAAGTAGAAATCTAAAGCACCTATTGGCAATTTAACAATACTGAAGGTGTGCATTTATGAATAGACATTTTACTAACAATCTAGGATTCAATTGTAGCTTGGTCACAAACTCTCAAGATGAAAAAGCATAGAATTGCAGCAGCTGCCAGAGCAGAATACGAACAAAATAGGCAGTAGTTTGAATTCCTGATTCTGCTGTTAGCTTCCCTTTTGTTTTAGGAAAGACAAAGCATGGAACTAAACACTTCCCTAGATTGCATTCTTGGTTCAGTCTTGCTTGATGGAACAGTGGAAGCCCAGATTCACAGAAACACAGAATGGATAAGTTTGGAAAGAACAGCAGCGGGTCGTCTGGTCCAGCCTCCCTGCTCAGGCAGGGTCATCTAAGAGCACATGGCACAGGATTTCATGCAGACGGTTCTTGAATATCTCCAGGGAGGGAGACTCCACAATCTCTCTGGGCAACCTGTTCCAGTGCACGGTCACCTGCAGAGTTAAGAAGTTCTTCCTGACGTTCAGGTGGAACTTCCTGTACATTGCTTTCTGCCGATTTTCTCTTGTCCTATTGCTGGGCACCACTGAGAAGATCCTGGCTCCATCCTCTTGGCACCTTCCCTTCAGATATTCACAGATATTGATGGGGTCCCCTCTCAGTCACCTCTCTCTGAGGCTGAAGGTCTCAGCCTTTTCTCGTAGGAGAAATGCTCCAGTCCCTAAATCGCCTTTGCTGACTGACAAAATTTAAACCAGAGCTATGGGCCAGGATGAATCCTTACAAGAAGAAGGAGTGATTTCCAAGAATGGTTTCCTATATCTTGTGACCCAACAGGTGGTAGTTCCTCCTTCACTTTATAAGCAGGGAGCTATAAGGAAAAAAATTGTTAATACGGCAAAATGCCAATGCAACCTGTCCTAAGGAAAAAAATGTATTCTGCACCAATGAGTCTGTATAGATTTTAAATGTCTTCATGGACAAATAACTCAACATAACTGCCCAGTGTACTTCTATAACAAAATCAGGCTAGTGCAAAAAAAGAAGCAAGTGAAAAGAAGTGACTCGACTTAGATACAAATTTAATAGAATATTGCGTACCATTCTGGCATGCTTGCTTTCAACGGGATTTTGCACAAGCTGCAGCATGAGAGATTTTTGACTGTTCTGAGTTGAGCTATTCAGAAATGCATAATAAGAGGTTGTCATTATTTGCTTGTTTTCAGAGTTAGAAAATGGAAAGAAAACAACTTTTATAGAATCAAACCCTCTGTTGTTATTGTGTCTCTTGTGCAGAAATCTGGGCAGTAAACTCTGCTCATTATTATTCTGAAAGCCTGACACAAGCGAGGAAATAGCTGACATACAGATGAATGACAAGATCTGTAGATCTGCTTTTGGTCTTGAGGTGATACAAAGATTAGCAAAGTGCATGGAAAGGATGCTTGTGACTGTTGCATTACATAGTTCTAAAACATAGAATAAATTTAATAAGCTAGTAAGTTTCAGATACAGCTCAGTAACACAGGCCATTTAGGAATGATTTTCCCAAATTTTTGGTATCTTAAGAGCATCATTGTTTTATGACCAGGCAAAAATCCCTAGAGTGGCCATCTGAAAGATCTGGATTTGCTTTGATTCACCATGAAGGTAAAGTAATATGTTCAAAGGCCTAAATATTCTTACAATAGTACACTGATAGTATAATAAGCATGAAATATAATAAGCATGAATGGCTAGAACCCAAAGCCAGACAATTTAAAATTCAAAATTCAGCTTTAAATTTAAACTCTTAGCAATCAGTCACTGGAACAGACAATCGAATGAGGCTAACAGCTACTTTGCTCCTTCTTATAGTCAAGTCACCAAGCCATTCAAGATGACAGATTTTGACTAAGACACAGCTTTAACTTCAAGTTAAATTATTACGGCAATAGTGGAATTAAAGACAATAGACAGAATATGCGTTTTCCAGCTTCTTCCAATGATAATCCTTGTATTGCACCCAGTACAGAGCTCATTGTGCCATCAAAATCTGATGAAGGGGGGAGGGGGAAGGAAGAATGATTGCTGTTAGTAGAAGTCAAATAGGCTAGACTAGATCATGGTATGCACTTATACGGAGTGGATGGATTTTGCTTCTGCTAAAGCAGATGAGTACATAAAATGTCTGACTTTTTCATAACGTCAGAGTTTTAAAATCATTTAGTGTTTTAAAGATTTGTGACTTCTGGTCATTCTTTTCCTGCAAATACATTAATGCCTCTGACCTTCTGCTTCTGCACGTTAATGCACTGTTAATTAGGACAGTATTGCACTTTATGCAGAGATTCTTTTCAATTCCATTCATTTGAATCAAATTACATTTTTAATAGCATTAACTTGAAGGTCAGTAGGTTTTCTTTGGCATAAGCTTTTAAATTCTTGATAATGGGATGTCAATTTGCAGAGCAGGGAGGGGCAGCAAAAAAAGCTATTTGCAAATAATGCCATTTCCATTCCAAATTATTTGAATTTATCAGCTGCATAATATAGCTCCTTTTTCAATACTTTACAATGCTGTTCTGTAGAGCCTGCTGAAATTTATCAGTGTCATGTGCCTGCATGTGACTTAGGGCTAGGTTTGTGTGAAAAGAGGTGTCAAATATCACACCTGCTAGTGAGAAGTTAAATATTATCACAGTTTAAAGAGCACATCCCGGAAGATAATCCTGCTTGCTCTCATAACCTGTTGACATTCCTTTCTGTGGCCTTCTTTTGCCACTTCATAAAGCCTCTGAGCTTTACACAGAGGTGAAGGGTTTATTTTACTTTAATTTTTAGATACCTCATGAACAACTAATCTTCCAGTTGTGAATCTGTAATCCACAGATATTTAAGCTTATTTATTCCAAAAAAAGGCCAGTCAGTCTTTTGAAAGGTAGTGCATTTGAGCAATGCTTTCTTTTTTATACTGATATTTTGAGGACAGTGTACTGTCATCCCTGTCCAAAGATATTCTTTTCATTTTGAGCCATCCAAGCAATTACCATAGCATCCAAAAGGCTCACTTTCCCTAAACAGAAAAATACAGTGGTTGCAGCACAAACAATGCCTCTTTTGATTATTGCTATAGAAACAAAACCATGCGAAGCTTTATGTGTGCATGCCTGTAAACACAGGTATGTGTGCATGCTTTTAAAGGGAAGGGACCCCCTGTCAGCTCATATGAAGAACTGACAGTTCTGAGATTTTTTGTGAAATATACCCCAGGAAACAACGAAAAAGATCCTGCTGAGGAGAGAAATCATGAAGAAACCATGTGCATATTTCAGAAATAAAGTGAAGTTTCATACAGTTGTGCAAACCTTTTATGGCGAACACTATTTTTGATAGCATAGCCTAATAGCCCAGCCTGTAAGCAACAAGGGTCTGACTTTGCAATTAATTTTTGTTGTTGTTTGACTTGGGGGTGGTTTTGTTTTGGTTTGTTGGTGTTGGGCCAGAGAGAGGAAGAAGACGGTCACTAGAGAGGAAGAGAAATGTCCTTTTTACAAAGATGTTGATGCTAATCTCTCGAGTGTGTTTATGGGATTCTTACCACAAGTATCAGCACTCATGCTTTAGAAAGGGAGCTCACTATTTTGCCTGAATATAACCCTGACCCTGTTTTAACCAGCTTGAGAGAATCTGCAGGGTCAAACATAGGAAGTAATATTTTCCCAGAAACCATTTTTATGAGAGGTTTTCTACATTGCCATGGCAAGACAGGTCTTGTTTACAGGGGCAGTTTGTCTAAGCATAGGCAAAGCTGTCAGAATAAAATAGCGTCTGTGAAATGAGGCCTGACAAAAGATTTTATGATCGCCTGGAGTGCATCAGCAATTCTAAAGATACTATCTGAAAAAGGAATGTCTGAAGATAGACAGAAAGGAACTGAAGAGGATGCATCTAGTATAATCCAAGACACAGTCCCGACCCTTTCAAGAAACACTACATCCATGTGCAAAAATGAATGATGTAGAATTATGGGGAAGGCAAAGGAAAAACAAAAAACCCCTCAAATGTGATAAAAGGGAGGAGACTTAGGATTAACAGCAAAAATTTTGTTCTGCAGTCAGAGCCTAAAAGTAAGGCAGGACTCAGGGATATTCCCATAGGACAGGATCCTGCCAAGTAAAGGAAAGGTCCTTTCCAGAAAAGGAAATCGCAATGGCAGCTTTCAACATCAACAGAAATAGAGACTAAGCTTTTAATTGACTTTGTGTTTAGAAATGTTTGAAATGGTACAGGGTTTGTAGATGACAGAGTGCATGGCAAATAAGAGCAACTATAAAGAATAGAAATATTGGCAGGGTGGAGGGTGGGGTGGAAAGAAAGAGATGAATTCATCAGAGCAGTGCATGAGAGAATTATTGCATGTGCCAGAAGAACAGGTCAAAGATTGGTTGCTTTGTCTTAGGGGTATTGACCACACCGCCTCTTTATCGCTGTTATCACCTAGCTTCAGGCAGCCAAGTTTAAGAGATTTGGTCTGAGCTTTTACAATCATAATTCAGGAGTAAAATCCAGAAAACTTTGAAGGTGATTGCAGTAAGGTCAGGATCCATCCCAAAACCCTAATCTTGTAATTATTTCTAACACTAAGCAGAGCATCCTTAATAGCACCCACCACTCCCTCTATATGGCCAAAGACAGAGAAAGGGGAGCTGGGCTAGGTGGATGTATGGATCCGAGGTAACATAGCTCCTGATAACCTCTTACATTCAATGAATTAGGCAGAAAAGAACCCGTGGCATATACAGCCAAGAGTCTGTCATTAGTATATTCAAAATAAAATTGAGTAATCATATTAATCTAAATCTAGTCATTAAAGAAAAAATATAATAATATAAATATAATATAATAATAATAATAATAATATAAAGAATAGTTTGATAGAAAAAAAACAACAATAGTAACAATGTAGTTAGAATTGAAATGCACATGTGGAGTTTTTATCCCTTCCTGATGTGCTCATCCTCCCACTGCTCCAGTGGGCTGTAAAGTTGGTATCTCCATAGTGCTGGAGATAGTGTTGTAGTGATATGTCAACCTCTGATGTCTCATCAGGAGGACTATGGTATTGCTAGTTTCCTCTTTCGCCTCAATCTAGGATTCAGTTAGGGAAACTCTCTTACATTTGGCAGCATGCTTTTACATCCTTGTTCTTCATTGATCTGTAGCTACATGTTGCATCCGCATTTACTGCATGTGGTAACTTTTACATATTAGATGTTTTCTTATTTTTAATTTTATCTGTAAAATCAATTTTGCCCATCTTCAGGTCAGCATTTCTTCAGGTGACCGTTGTTGAGTTGTTTATAAGCATGGAGTCTTCTGTAAGAAGTTTGTACTTCATCTCTTACCATTCCATGCCTGCACTCCCTGCGTGCCACACATATCCTATGGCCTCACTTCTCAAATCTTCTGCTATCATACAAAAGCCTCTGCTATGTCCACATTACTTGCTACTTCTTTATTTTAGAGATGACAACATACCAAGATAAACAGAATGAAAACGAATTCAGCTTAGACACTTGGTCAAATATAAAAAATGGTATTGGAGTTAAATCCAGTAAAACAAAGCTGCAGGTGGGTCAAGAGAACCCCAGCGAGAGTGTACCTGACAGGTTTGTCCTAAGGCCTTGCAAACTCTGTACAGAGTTTATTGCTTTTTACTAACAAAGGCAAGGCCTTATTAAAGATGGACGTAGTTATGAAGTTAAATGGAAAGTTGGATTTATTCCTGTTAGAATTTTTCAAGCTTTCTACTTCTGGAATCTATAGCTTTCCCAGCCGCAAAGCAGAAAAAGTAGAAGTGCGCAGCAACTGAGACTTACTTCTGAACTTGATCTAGTTTATGGTATTATGTTGGAATGCAGACTCAGATCTTTTGTCCAAGATCCATAAAGGGCACAAACGCTTCTTATCATGCTTACCTATGGCTCTCCTTAACAGAAATAGTTTGTTGCTTCTTCAATTCCTCTTCTGCCTTTTATCCATAAAGGTGTATCTTGTTTTCACAAAATGCCCCAGGTAACAAAAGAAAAGAATATTTCATATCAATTGGATATCAACATCCTTTATTGTGAGATTGCTTCTTTCTGCTGTGTTAGAAGCCAGAAAAATCTATGCCTTTCTCTGCTTTTCTTACTAAAGATCAGGTATTTCACAGCTCTGATTAATTTCAGTTTAAACTGCAACCATTCGAGAAGGGCACCAAACACTTCTCTGTTTCATGTCTTCAGTTTCTTTAGATTTTCTGCAGAAATGATGATTTCAGCATATGGACTGGGAAATGTAAAGTAACAATTTATTCTCCATTTATTCCTAATGCACAGTGTTCCTGAAAACAGATGTTTTTCATTGTTATTCTTCCTCTGGAGTCAGTGACCTTTCTTCTAATCCTTTCCTGCAACTCATTCTGGATTTAAAAATCTTTGAAGTTGCTGCCTCACCAACTCAGAGCTTCAAGCACTATAAAATGCTACTGCTGTAACACAGCATTAATGTTGATAGTGGAGTTGGTGATAAAACAGATTATTTTTCTCCTGACAAGAAGCTTCAGACAGAAACCTTTTGTTTGGTTGGATGGTTGTGTTTTTCAGATAAGTGACTCTTTACATCAATATTTTCCCCGACTATAATTAGAAGTGATATTTTCTTAAGGTGAATGTTGATTTGAATAAGACTATCTTCTTAGCTGGAAAATCTTCACAGTAAAATTACTATGACATTGAGTTGATACATTTTTGCTGCTTTTTTTATGCTAGAGCATCTCTGTGTGTTGTGTTGGTGTGGCAATGTTTTGGTAGGGGTGGCTTCTGTGAGAAGAAAACAGAACCAATGCCTGCCAGCATTGTGAACCCATGGGGGACCCATGCTGGGACAGTCTGTTCCTGAAGGACTGCTTTGTAGGAGCAGTTCATGAAGAACTGCAGCCCGTGGGAGGGACTCAGGTTGATGCCTGTAGAGGACTGTCTCCCGTGGCAGGGACCCCACACTGGAGCAGGGGAAGCGTGTGAGGAATCCTCCCCTTGAGGAGGAAGGAACAGCAGAGAAAATATGTGATGGACTGACCACAGATCCTATTACCCATTCCCCTGCACTGTTGAGGATGGAGTAGGTAGAGAGAAAATCATGCATGAAGCTGAGTCTGGAAAGATGGAAGGGGTGGGAGGAAGATGTTTTCTAAGATTTATTTTTATTCTTCATTACCCTGCTCTGATCTCATTGGTAATAAATTAAACTTTTTTCCCCAAGTCTGTTTTGCCCATGGTGGTAATTGCTGAGTGTTCTCTCCCTGTCTTTATCTTGACTCAGGAACTTTTGGTTGTATTCTCTCTCTCCTGTCCAGCTGACTTGGAAAGGGATAGAGTGGCTTCGGTGGGCATCTGATATCTAGCCGGGGTCAACCCACCACAGTATGACGCGTTCCATTGAATTTGTGAGAATCTGAAACATCATCCACAAGGCAGCTTCTGAGGTCATTATTATCTTAATTCTTTGAGTCTCTTCCCACCAGCAGATGCTATCAGTAAGCCACAAGAGACACCTAATTTTTTAATATGTGGGATGTTTTGGGGGTTTTTTTTGGTTTTTGTTTTTTTTTTTTTTTTGGATCTCTGGCTATATGACCAGAATTTTAAGTATGGGTGCTTTCATCTTCCTAGGTAAAATGTATGATGGCAAGACTGAATAATTACTGACAAAGTTATGTTCATCTTCTACCTAAATGAATTGAATAACAGGAAATAAACACAAAAACCCACCAACCAATCAAAAAGACAACACTTTAATTCAGGATAGTAACTCAAAACTTCCTTGAATTTAAAGACTCATAACTAAATAACTATTAGGTGATCCCAAATCTGTACTCTAATTTTTTTAAATTTTCAATTTGCTACATTTAACTTACCAAAACCATAGATGAGTACACCTCAGAAGCCTGCACCGTTTATTAACCTTTAACATAAAGCTTCAACATTTGCCATAGAAAGATGCAGCTTTAGAGCTCTCATCTACTCAGTATGTCCACAGAGAGTGTAATTTCAAGCAGTGTATTATGTGCAGTTTTGGTGAGATGGAAAAACGTAATAGTACAATACATTTTTACCCATAGCTTAAAATAATTTATTATGTAGCAAAGACTGTATGATAAGATATTTGATTTTCAAATATGTAAGTGTAAAAAAGAAAAAAGTTTAGGCCTTTATTTGTTTGGGTTTTATTACAAAATTCTTGTTTGAAACTAGTGCTTTTTGTCTGAGATTTGTTTTGGAATAAAAAAATCAATGATGTACACCAGTTTAGCAAGTGGGCTTCCTACTGCGTAGGCTAGCCTAAAGGTTTCAAAATCCCTGAATAATTAACAAGTACTTACAGGAAGTAGCTCTAAAAGGAGTTGATTCACTAAAGGAGGTTTGGTCAGCCTTAATAGAGTCAGGGACCTTGGAGGGTGACTGCGAGTCAAGTAGAGCACTGAAACAAGGACAGGAAGGGAAATAGCAGAACCAAGTTGATTGCCATCCACTACTGAACCTTGCAGGAGAGAGACCCCGTCTGGTTCTGCCCATCCCAGCATCATTCCTGCTGTAAATACTTCATCAAAATACTTTTAACTCTATTCCTCTGTGGAAAGAAACTGCTTCATCAAAACTGGGGTAAAGCTCAAGATACCGTATGAATGTTAATTGTCCTTAGGTTTCAACATTTCTTCTCAGCTAAACTACTAAGTGGTCTGAGTTTATTTTATATCCAAGCTCTGGTTTTTAATCCAGTACTCATGCTTGTTGATTCAGTTGTTCAATGTGACATTGCTCAAGGTTGTACTTAGCAAGACCTACATGTATTGTAAGCAAATCTGTAATGTATGTCTGTGTCTCCTCATTTCCCTCAGATAAAGAAAATGCCCCATTCTTTGTGCTCAAGGCATTCTGGCTGTTTCAAGATCCTGACAGGGTAACTTACTTTGCCTGACCTTTGTAATTCTTGTTTGGTTGACACATCCTGGCAAAATGTCTATGCACTGTGGAAATTTGCACTCATATCAGCAACTTGTGGCTGACCAAATTTTGAAAAATAAGATAGCCCTGAGTCTGACTTCTTATTTACATTACCTTATTAAGTAGGCAACAAACTAGAAGCTAAATGAAATCAAACATCTCCATTTTTCTGTTCATTCTCTTCTATAATTTTCAGTAAAGCACATCAATGAGTGATTTACTTGATTAACTTGTCAAATAGGTAGGAGAAATGGCTAGTTAGCTATACTTAATATGTTGATAAAGGTAGGGTTCCAAGACATCTCTGCTGTGAAAGAACTACAGTTATTTCTAAAATGATTAATTCTGAGATATTTCTAATGTCATGTATATACAGAAGTAATAGAGCTATTAAAGAAAATAGTGTGAAGAAAAGACCTTGACCCAAACTCATTCCTGGAGTAGTTTCAACAATTAGAGAAGAGTCATGCTAGGAATAAAGCTGACCCCCTGTTTTAAGTCTCAGGGACTTTTAAAGGCGGTAGAAAAGACTTAGTGAAATTACAGATGTTATTTGAACAACAGTGTGATTCAAGAGAATGCGAACATATGCTCAAGTCTTCAGTTAATGTGATGGTGCTCAAGACCCCTTAAGAATAAGGACTTTAATGACAATGAGTATTTGGCAGTTTATTGGGGTGGTACCCAGTACTGTGGTGACTATCAGATGAGGAAATGCTCATCTGGGCATGTTTGGGACCAAACTAAAAATAATATGACTCTGAAATAACTTGTAACAGAGAGGGTTATATATTACAGATGAAGTCCCAGAGAAGATACCATTTAAAATGCTTCAGAAATACTTTGTGTGCTTTCTCTTTGGCTGATCTTGCATGTAGGCAGGATAAGAGGTTTTCAGGAAACATTAGAAATTGAAAGATTCTTGTAGGGACTGACAGTGTGGAAAGTGAAGAACAGTAAAGCACTTTTGTGAGGAAGAAATTGGAGGCTGCAAGGTACAGCAATGCACAGGCAACTTTTCTTTCGTTGTTTGCATGAGGAAAAGCATAGGACAAGGAGGAGGTAGACAGCTCTCAAGCTCTCTGATTAAGTGCGGATCTCTTATAGATATTTTAACCAGGAATACCTTCTGCTAGATATTTGCTTAGTCTTGATGAGCATGTCTAGGAGTTGTGGTTTGCTTTGTATCTCCCCTACAGTGTGGCAACAGCAATCACCCAGCAGCGGAGGCTTGTCCTCTGCTGAACAGTGGCCATCACTTCCCAGAGCTGGCCACTCTGATGCTGAGTGCCCCGAAGAAGCCTGTTTAATCTATCATTTGTTTGGGTTGGCAAACATGACCCCTTCCTTCCGCTTACTGCAGAAGGTGGGTCCCATCCAAAAAGCTCAGCAGCTGGCACATTGCTCATGCATCATCTTGCTGGGAAAGCACTGCATCTTGCTGGTCTGACCTTTCTTTGCCTATTTTTTTCCTCTTTTAAAAATTGTTTTGAATTTCTACTGTATCTGCACCTTGCTGGTGTCACAAGCTTCATACTTAACATCACACACACCCTATTTCAGCCCTCAGGCTGGAGAAAGCCCTCCCAGGACATGGACAATTCCCCAGTCACTAAACATACCTCTTAAAGGCATACAGTTTATGGAAGAGGTTACATTTCTCATCTACCGAGGGATACCACTTCCTAAAGAATTTTGTCACTGGTCTCAAACTAGTGCACAAAAAAATAGATTTGTATGAACTCAGATCAAATGAGAGGAAAAGAGTACTAGAACAAAATAAGACTATGACAAGATCCACTAATGAAGGGAACCTCAGTTTCAGAAGCAGATGTAAGAAATTTCATATACCTACAGCTGGAAAATAGCTGGAAGAGCTGGTGTTTTATCTTGACCCCTGGTAGGCATTAACAGCTTAATCCTTCAATTATCAGAGTTTATTTCCTCATAATTACCAAGTAACAGTGCCAGCGCCATGACCACTTACTGCACTGAAGTTCAACGTTATCCGAGGAATTACATAAGAGAAGAGTGCACAATTATCTATCCATCCAGAGGGAACCATGGAAGAAGCAATGCAGATCATGTATTCCAGAGTAAAAGTGTAGGATGGGCGGAAAAAACAATTTGCAGCTGATGAGATCTACTGGTATAATTAACTTCTGGGTCAAACTGAACATATCAGGAATCTAACCAAGTTTAGGTGAAGATTTTTCAGTATATAGAGTTTTTTAAAGGTTATTCATTTTAGAAAGTCACATGCAAAATTCTGCTACTTGCTCCCCATTGGACATACCAGAAATAGGATTTTCTATTTATTCTGTAAGAAAGAAATTCCAAAGAATGAAGAAATTCCAGAAGAATTTCTGCTTTTGACGATCTATTTTATGAAAAATTGCTAAGTTGGAACCTGCAAAGAAATACATTAATATAGACAAAGAAGTTGCACAGTTAGTTTGAAAAATTAAGGCCTATATCCTATAACAAGGTATAATAGTCTGCTGTTCAAAAATACAAACAAATCCAAAACCCAGTCCAAAGTGAAACCTACATTCACTGCTATAGAAAGAATGACAGGAGCCTCTCTCCATGAATGCCTGTCACTTGAAGTTGTGTAAAAAATGCTTCCCAGGCACAGCAGGCATGCCAGAAGTGACCATTAAAAACATCTCAGATGATGAAGTATTCTCTTCCCCTTGACAGAGATGATGAACATGAATGAATGACCTGGCTGATATTACTTGGTCTGAAAGAGTTCAGAACTGCCTGCTGAGCTATTACTTATTAGTGGATGTAATGGACAAAACCAGGATCAAAATGCATCAGCCCTGTTCATAATAGAGTTCTGCTCAGACCATTTAAAATGTATTTGCCTCCAAATACACCAGATATTTCCATTTTAACATATTATATGCAGCTTTTTTATAAGTAGTGAATCGCCTATTGATCACAGTTATTTGATGACGCACTAAAAGTTGTGATACAAATCTGGAGTTATTTCTAACAAGAAAGTGAGGTATTCTGGATACTCCACACATGGGAAAAAAAAAATTATAAGTATTTTAATAAAATTCCTATTCACTCTTCTCCTACAAGCCTTTAGCATTTAGTTGTGCTGAAAAGAAAAACACAGCATTTCACAGAATGATATAAAAAAATATGGGAAAAGATTTGATGTCAAATGGCAAAGCTTGTGGATTTATGTGTACAATTTCTCATTTGAAATTCTATTTAGTCATCTTTTGTTCTTTCTGGAAAGAACTACATAAAATGTGTTGCCTTTATTTGTCTTTCACTGAAACAATTAAACACTTGCATTATAGAATGAAAAAGAAAAAGTACAATTCATTTTCACTTCACAGAGAAAGTTGAAGATTTAAATCCATGGACTGTCTCTTAAATAGGCCGCATGTTTAAAATATGGCTCTTGCATATTTTGGACAAAATTTATGTGTCAATATACTATTCCCCAAAACAGATAGAAGACCATTCTGCAGAAAGAAATGGCTGGTGGTAGAAATGTCCAATAAATATCTGGGAACTGAAAATAGCAGGAAGATTTTTTATGTGTAATGCAGGACATTTTATGAGGGAAAGTTTCTGTAACATATACAGAATTACACACGAAGAATTACACACTATTTGCCCCTTACTGTTAATGGAAGCTGTTCACATCACTCCCTGCATGTTACACTGAAAATAGTTTTCTCCCCCAGGTCTAGCAGTTAAAACAAATCTGGTATTACAGACTTTCAACTGATTTAGAACAGAGAGTTAAATGGATGTTTAACACACAGGCATTGCAATGCAATTGGATGTCTGATCCTAAAACCAACGGAAGTCTGTGGGAAGCTTTCCATTGCTTTAAATGGGCTTCAGATCAGGCTCCCAGGGGGTCACTTGGCAAAGCCACAGTTAAAACATCTGACTGTATTACAAGCGTCCACTTTCACAGGGCTATAATCTCAGTCATAAATATTCACCCTGCATTCAGCTCTTGCCATATTCTGCAGACCAGTTTTCAAAGTGGGTTTGATAGTTCATAAATTATTATCTGCACAGGTTGCATTCTTTTGGTGGGAATACACGTATGGCTCCATAGAGACTATTTATTCATGTATATGTGTGTGTGTGTGTGTTTGAGTGCTTGCATACTGAATGCAAAGACATGTGCTGAACAACTCAGCGCAGTGAGGAGATGTTTGCCCCCACAGTAGCCTTGGAGCTTCTCCCCATTTTTTTGTTACATGAACACGTTCACCACCCCTGCGTGACAGTGCCCCCCACTCCAGCTCTCCTTTGATACTGAGACCTGGGAAGAAATTTCGCCCTCTAAAGAAACCTGTTGAAGTGTGCATCAGAGTGAGCTCCGCAGGCTCCTTCTGTAGGCAAAGGAGATCAGGCCGATGCAGTCTATGACATCTAGAGTGAATCGCCCAAGCCTGAGATACCAGACAGAAAAGTGCTCCCTAGTCTCCATGGATGTATGGACTAGATCTTCACTGGTTTAATAGTGAAGTGGATTGACCCTGGCTAGATGTCAGATGACCTCCAAAGCTGCATTATCACTTCCCTCCTCAGCAGGACACGAGAGAGAAAATATAATGAAGGGCTCATGGGTCAAAATAAGGACAGAGTGAGATCACTCACCAGTTACCAGTTACCAATAAAATCAAAGTAGGATAATGAGAAATAAAAAAAGAAACAAAACAAAACATCTTCCCACCCCTCTCTTTTTCCAAGGATCAACTTCATTCCCTGTTTTCTCTACCTCCTCCCTCAGCAGTGCAGGTGGAGGGGGAATAGGGGCAGTCATCAGTTCATCACACGTTGTCTCTCCTGCTCCTTTGTCCTCTAGGTCAGGTCTCTTCACACTCCTCTCCTCCTCCTGTGCGGGGTCTTCCATGGGTTGCAGGTAGATCTCTGCTCCTCTGTGGTTCTCCAGGGACTGAAGGGTCACATCCTGCCTCACCATGGGCTGCACCATGAGCTGCAGGGGAACCTCTGCTTTGGCACCTGGAGCACCTCCTCCTGCCCTTTCTGCACTGACCTTGATGTCTGCGGAGTTTTTGCTCTCCCATATTCTCTCTCCCATCTGCGGCTGCCCATTTTTTTCTTAAATCTGCTATCCAAGAGGCACTACCACCGTCGCTGATGGACTTGGCCTTGGCCAGTAACAGGTCCGTCTTGGGGCCGGCTGGAATTATCTCCTTGGGACATGGGGGAAGCTTCTGGCAGATTCTCACAGAAGTCACCCTTGTAGGCATCCCCTCCCCTCCACCCCTTCCCTCTCCTCCCAAAAACTTGTGATGCAAAATCAATACACTGTAATGGGATCTTAGAAAATTAGTTCACAGCTTTAATTTATGTGTTTTAATCTTGAAAGGACTTCCAGCTGTGACATTTGCCTCTGTTGCCAGAAAACTGGCTCGAGCTATTCACACTCAATGTAAAGAGGAGCAAATAACTGAAAAACAGTGCAGTGAATAACTTTTTATCCTGTTCTCCACTGCCTACATTTTTGTGAATTCCTACTGTTCCATCCACTTCACTTCACAGGGATCGTTTCAAGGGAGGACTGGAGTATTGCTGTTGCTTCAGTTCTAACATCCATTTCATTAAGAAACTGGTTTGGATGATGGTGTCCCAAATTCATAATGCTCCAGACTGAGAGCGAGAGTAACGACCTGTTGAATCTGAAGATGTGAGATATTCATCTCTGATATCCTGTGTCAAGAACAGACACACACTATGCAACAGTACCTTGACCTTGAGGGGGCACTTGGGTGTCAGAGGGAGTAGAAGAATTTTTCAATTTCTGCAGAGCAAGCTGTGCCATCTGCTCATGTCACCCCTGTAAGCTGCACGTTGCTTCCTACCTCTTTCAGAGACTCCTCTAAGTGGGTATCCGGGAGCAGTGACTGCCTGCTGAGTGGTGAATAGCTGCCCAAGAGTGTGCTGTCCCTCAGGGGCAGACCAGGACAAGTATGCTCTTGGGAATCATTGGGTCGCCTCAGCTGCCCACAGTGGCCCAGGATCACTTGGCATATCGACTGTGCAAAATGTGGTGAGGTGTCCATACAGACCCTGGGTAGCTCAGCATCTGGGAGCAAGCAGCAGGCTGCCATAGTGAAGCTGTGGTAGATCCATGCCAGATACCAGCCTGCAGCTTGAGCACACTGCCATCATCCTGTCCCTCTAGACAGAGTTTGTCCTGTGTTCTCCTTAACTGAGTTGCCAGGCTGAGCTGAAGGGGAAATACAGTAAATTAAGCCTGGCTTTGAGAGACCTACATAACTCAGGAGATAAGGTCATTGTTAAAACAGAAGTATCGTTGGACCCAGCTGCAGCCTTAATTTATTCCCTTGGTCAAGAATGGAAGAACTGGGTTTCTTTGTCACACTTTTTTATGAGGACTAACCTTCTTCCAAAATGCTTTGGCATCAGCTGTTTTATTGTTTCAGTGGCATACTGGCTTGTTCTACTCTTTGTCAAATATCAGTACCCATATGAACACTTTCCAGATACATCCTTCAAGATCCTTTTCTCTTTCATGTCTCACTAGCTCTGTCCCTGGGATTAAACTACTCTCTTGTCTCCTCAGTCAATTCTGGCAACACACATTAGCACAAAATTGCTTGACCTGTGCTTTTGTCACCTAGCTGGTTAAATGAGGTACCTGTTAGTTTAATTGCAGATCTTTGAGGGAACAGCCTTGAAGTACACACCTTGAGGTGTGTAAATTCTCGAGGTTTTATGCTCTTTATAGCCTTTCAGTGGGGCCTGTTGCTATGATTTTGAATTGACTGACAGTAGTATGCGCTGTACTGCAAAATTAGAAGTGTTGCAAAAGTATTTTATTGTTTTACTTTAAAACTGATTACTGGGTAAAATATAAATATTTAATGTAAACCTACTTTAATTCTCAGATACATATGGCAATTGAATTCTAAAAAGTCGAAAAGGCCAAATATCCCTTATGGAAAGCAGGCTCAAAGTTGTGGAGGGGAGGGTTTGGTTTATTGTTTTGCTTTACTTTGGTTTTGGCCTTTATATGAAGGAAAAAAATGTCTTCAATGATAATTCTCTACCCAAAATTAGAGGCAGAAAGCACACTTACATGATTTCAGAGGCCTCATGCTTTAATGCAATAGATAATGTTGTACTCTGCGTGATTAAGCAAAAACAACCCTAAGCGTCTTTAGTGCTTATATAGTGCTATCTATTCTGCATCAGCCAATGATTTAATCAGCTGTGACTGTAGCCAGACAGTAAACATATGTTACTCCTCCCCCAAGAAGCAGTAGATCTACCCTTGTTTGTTGATTCAAGCATAGTGTACACTCCAACATTATTAGCCAGTCACCCATGCTTTTAAATACAGGGAAGATCTGTTTGCTTGCAGAGAGAACTGCGAATACTTGCAGGGTAGAGAAAAGACCTGAAGAAGAAAGGTGGCAATTACCCACCTGAGAACGGGAATTATTTTCCAGCCTGTAACTATACTGTTAGATTTTTACAAGAACGCTTTTGGCAAGAAAGTAGTGCCTTGTTTTGCTCCCAGAAGCACAGCTGCTGAAAACTACGCTGTGGAGCAATAAAGCCATTGATACACTGATGCTGTAACATCATTTTCTGGGAAGTCACTTGCTTGAGGGTATGTTTCACAGCATGGCACTACAAAGCTGTGGTTACTTTTGGTGATATGAGTATTACATATAAATGCACTCAGCATGCAACAGACTAACCACAAAGAAGACAGACAGGTTTGTTCTTCAGTATTTTTCTGTTTTTCTTTCTTAGTGTTTCTCCAATGCACAGGGGTGCTTGATACTCCCTTTATTGCACAATTTGTATTCCTTTCCCACCCACTTCTAAATACAGTGTCACTTAATTAGTGGCTATTCCATAAACAGGGACTAAGAGTAGGATTTTCCAGGGCTTGTGCAGCTGACTCACAATGATTATAGGATATATCCCTGCAGTGAATGCCATGTCCTACATTTAAATCCAGCACTTCTGGCACTCAAGCCCATGCTAAAAGAGGTGAGGTTCTTATGTCACACCAAACACTGGGAGCACCCAATCTGTCCTCTCTTCTGCAGTACTTTTTGTAGCAGTGACTTCACCCTCTTGTTCTTTGAAGCAAAAGAGGGAGGCTTTTGTCACAATTTCCCTGAGAAACAAGGACAGGAAACTGTTAAAACTGATTCTGCGTTTCTATCAGACTCTCATGGCCTGTTAAATCGCACTTGCTGTATCATTTTCAAATATGTGTTACCATTTTCCTTCTCTTGACCTCAGTGGGCCTGCCAAAGCTAGGATCTGCATTTGTCAGACACTGGAAGAGCAGTTATGGCCTTGTGCCTGTGAAATGTGAACCTCAGTATCTACCCTCAAAGGTACTCAGTCCTGCACTGTGATTTTTCTTGCGGTTGCTCAAAGGAGAGGTGAGGCTGCAGCTCCATTACTCAAGTGTCATCTAAACAAGGGATCTTTGTAAGTGTCATATACCAGGAGAATTTCCTTGGTTGCTATTTTGGTTTAGCCTGGAGGGTGAGGTTTTTCAGCCTCACTTCAATCCCTATGGAGGTAATTGAGCAAATCCTCCTGAAAACCATCTCCAAAGGTATTAAGAACGAGAAGATGATTGAGAGTAGAACAGCATGTATTTACAAAGGGGAAATCATGCTTGACCAATCTAATAGTCTTTTGTGATAAAATTATTATCTTAGTGAATGAAGAGAGAGCCACAGATGTTGTTTATCTTGGGTTC
Source organism: Oreocharis arfaki (assembly GCA_013398015.1). Lineage (NCBI taxonomy): Eukaryota > Metazoa > Chordata > Aves > Passeriformes > Paramythiidae > Oreocharis > Oreocharis arfaki. The sequence continues at coordinate 18,659 of VZRR01012119.1, forward strand.
AGGAATGATTTCAATATTGGACACTGCTTAGCATCCTTCTAGACAAATTGATAAAGTACAGACTAAATACATGCACAGTGAAGGGGATTGAAAATAACTGCTGACCTCAAAATGTTGTGACCAATGGTACGAAGTGCAGCTTGAAACCAGTCACTGGTGGTGACCTCATGGGTCAATACTGTGAAGAATACATTGTAGCATCTTTATTAGTCATCTGAGTGATGGACAGAACACTTCCTCGTCAGATTTGCAGGAGATGCTAAATTGCAGGGTGGACTGCCTGATATGCCAGATGACGGTCCCGCCGTTCTGATGAACCTTGAAGGGCTGGAGAAATGGGACAGCAGGAATTTCGTGAAGTTCATCCCTGGGAAACACAAAGCCCTGTACCTGGGGAGGAATCATCTCACGCACCAGTTCACGCTGTGGGGCGCCGACTGGAAACCAGCTTTATGAGAAAAGGCATGAGAGTCTTGGCAGTGGACACCAAGCCAGCAAGGCATTCTCACAGCAAAGAAGGCCAGCTGCAGCTGGGGCTATATGAGGAAGAGTGTTGCCAGCACTTCAAGGGAGGTGATCTTTTCCTTCTGCTCTGCCCTGGTGGGACACATGTGGAGTGCTGAGTCCATTCCTGGGGTCCTCAGTACAAGAGGGATACAGAGATACTGAAACAGGTCCAAATGGGGCACAAAGATGATTAAAGCATAGAGCATCTGATACAAGATTGTTCCTATTCTTTGGCCTGGACGAGTTTTCACTACCAAAAACTGTAATTGTCGTGTAATATAAGCAATATTTATCCCTTTCATGTTTGTGTTAAGGCCCTGCCTTGCACATCACCAGAAAACCCCCTCCAAATAAAAAAAAAAAAAACCAACAAAACAAAACCAAAAACCAACCAGACAAAACCCCCCAAAAAACCAAGACAAAACAAAACCCCAAACACACAAACTCTCTGTAAATTATATCCATTTCAGACAAGTCGCTGTTTTTGAAAATGTACACTTCATACTCCGTACAACCTACAGTACCAACTTCACAGACCACTAGAGTGAAGAAACAAATAGTTTTCACATGTATTTCATTGAAATCATTGCCGAACAGCTGTCCTGTGACAGCTGTAGAACTTGTCCAAGTATGCTAAAATGGCTGTGAGTTGTTGAAGAACATCTGAGTTAAAAATGTGGTGCTTATAAAGCTTATGTACTTGCAGGGTTGCATTGAAGTGTCTCACTTGCACTCTTTAGGGACCTCTTTTGGCTATAACTTTTTATCCCTCTCATTCTGAAAAAGTGGCATGCACATTGTGAAAGCCCCAGTTTGCCAGGGGATGATGGCAGGTTTGTATGGAAGAGGAATCCATCAGGCTGCAAAAGTTAGCAACACCCTGAGGATGGGAGCTGGTAGCTGGGCTGCAGGCAGTCTGTGCTGGAGCAGGAGATGGTATCCATCCATACCAAGTGTTTAGAGTCCTTGGATCACTGTCACTGTAAATATAACTCTGCTGACCCTTCTGACCCTATTACTTTCCATATTTATGTGTCACTGTGGAGTCTCTTTCAATGATTCTTCTGGGAAGTTCAAGCAAATCACAGTGTCACTACAAGGGCTTCAAAGAGCAGTGCTGGCTTTTCTTGTAGCACTAAGAAGTTTCATCCAGAAGAAATGTTTGTGGTCACTTTCTTAACAGGATTTTATGGTTGTTCAACAAAATCTTGCTCCTGAGTTCACAAATTACTTTCTATCAGTGTCTTTCCTGCAAATGTAATAGCAAATGGCTCTATTCTGAAAATTTGGTATGTGGTCAGCTAAAACTTGTCCTCACGGTGCCTAGTGAAAATGATGATGGATAAATCTCCAGCTGCTTGGAATAATTGAACACTTAAACTGAAGTTAAATATATTAGCAAAAGGTTAGGCCAGGCTAATAAATATCAAGTAAGAATAAAAGATATGATAAAAAGAATGCTCCATCTCAATCAGGGAAGAAAGGGGGAAATGTGAACTAAACAAATTCCTCCTTAAGTTGAAAGATTAATTGTACTGTTAAGCAAAACTTGACACAAAAATATGTCAAAATGACTCATTCCTTTCTATTGATAAGAGCACATTAATCATTGTAGATACTGGATTCTTTGTGAGTCTAATTAGAAATTAGATGATGTTTCTAATGTATTTTCTTCAAAGTCCGTTTCTTTCTTTCCTTCATTTTAATTCCATACATGCATTTTTCAGTGCAATATGGTATATAGTATTACACCAGAAAAAGTGTAGATGACAGTCACAGATAGTTATTAATATTGATGTTCACCTAATCAAATATCATAACCCTGAGATGTTAATTTATAATATCTTCAGTAAAAATCTAACAGATTTTAATGTATTATCAATATGATAGAAATAAATAATCTTCACAACAGTTGTGTAGCACTTAGTCATTTGAGGAAACTCCCTTTCTTAAAAATACAGTTTTACACCTATCAATTAATTTTATGCCTTAGAATAGAGAAAGCATCTTCCTTCTGTGTTGCTGTGGTACTTCACTGTAGGAATCAGATACTTTTGTGGTAGATGGTTAGTAGGAAATGCTGGGACTTACAAATTACAAATAATATCAGATCCCAGAAATGATTCAGCACTTTGTCATTAGCAACTTTCATATCTGGTATTAGATAAACCATGTTTGTAGGAATACTTTCCTCCTATCTTTTATTTCCTTTTCTGTAATATCAGATATCAGCTCCTCTGTAACTAGTCATTTATCATGCCTATTTACACAACCTAAAACTAGACATACTCTATTATATCTGAAATGCAATGCAGTGCAGCTACATAAAATGCTTTTTCATTGGGAAGAGTAGATTGAGAATGCTGCATATCGTGATGCAACAGTTTTTATTTTTAATCAAACAGTTGTGACTGGCAGTTCAGATTCAGGCTAAACATACTTCATTCAGCCTCCATTCCCTGGTGTAACACAGTAAAGTCAATTGCAATGTTCCTACCCATCTCCCTCCTCCTCTTCCTAAGAATCAATTGTGTTCACTTATCGCCTTCTGGATCATATTTCATTTCTATTTTGGGACATCAAATGTGGTACAGAATAGCTGCTACCTATTTGTGGTAGATTGTTTCTTGCTGCAGATTCTTATTCCTTTGCTGTGTAATTCATATCAGTTCTAATCTAAGGGTCTAATAACACATCAGAGCTTTTCAAATTCACTAGATTGCATATGTAGATTTCTTTGAGTCTGGTTGGGGTCCGATCCTCTTAAATACCATCTAAATGCAGATTGCAGTTGAGTACTCCTTCTGTCCAGGGTCTGATAGAGATTTATTTTCACTATTCATTTTCCTAAGTAGCCTGAAAGTTTAGCAGTGCCTCCACTGGCAGGTCACCCTCATGATCTGTTGTGATCATTTTTAGGCAGGCAGGCACTTAAACTCTCCCTTTATTCCCTGAGAAAGCAGAAAAAATAGACCTGAGCAGAAATATAATTGGCTTTACCTGCCGGTGATGGAAGATTGCAGATATGCAGATTTGACATCAAGGTCCCTGGTCCCAAAGTGAAACTGCTTAGATGACTTTTTTTCAGAACAATGGTAATGTAACCCATTTTAATGCAGCAGGCTCTTGCATCCTGGACCTGACTTCTTCTACCAAAAGTAACAACTAAGATACAGTCAGACTTTTTTTCTTCTTTTATCTGACTTGCTGATGTTATGAGCCCATGGAAGATACCAAGACAGGAGATTAACAAAGATTTTAAGCAACATACCAATCAGCTGAATATTTAGTTTAGAGAAAATATATTTAAGGAATTTTGGAATGAAAACTTTGTGTGTGTGAGAAATAATTGGCAAGAAAATACCTAGATTACTACCTTTTTATTTTCTCTGTGAATATTATTTACTCTTTTTTTCTCTATAGGAAAGAATAGATTAGGCAAAACCATAAAATCACTTAATACTTGTCTGTTATGAGGAAGTACAAAAATTCTTCCTTTTTTGGTGTTTTTTTGTTTCAAAAATGACTGAAAGAATAAGTTTTTGATATAAAAAATAGCCTTCTAAACTAGTATTTTCCCCACACATGTGCTATTCTGAGACTGAATATCTTGTCTCGGTAATGTCACTGTCAATCTGAAAATTCAATACAGAACCAGTTCAACTCATGGACCTATGAGTCAGACCACGTGCTAACTAAAATAAAATCAAATTGAATAATGTGTTTAGACACTCTGATGCAAAGCATTGCAATCACCAGATTGAAAATGCCTGCCTTTGAATTGCAACTATTTGATTTTCTTTGTTTGAATTATTACACTTCGATACATCCAGGCACCTTGAAGGAAGTCCAAAAAACCTCACACATATTTAGGAAAGAGAAAACTACATGTGAGGCAATGTTTAAAGTTTTTTAATAAGAAGTACCAAGCATATGACCTAAACATAGACTTTCCTAACAGTTTAGAGTTACCTCACTCTCACTGGTATTTGTAACTTTGAACCATCCTCCAAAACAAGGCCTTCAGCTCCTTTTAGAACTCGTTTCACAAATGGAGGAGGAATCTGTCTTACCCTCTGAAACCCAGCAGCAGGAGGTTATATTATTTTCTACATGAGGATTAAGTATCAGAGTCATTGAATACTTTTAAAAATTATATTCCTGTGTCCAGGGACTTGAAACTAGCCTGCCCATCCTGCAAAGCTATCCTATCAACAAGAGAGAAGCTATACCAGTGTTTCTTTAAAGTGTGACAACCAGTGCTTCTCCTCCTCCTTCACTCCAAAGCAAACTCAGAGCTGCACAGTTGGATACCAACACTGCCACACAGCAGAGATTAACCCCCATTCCTGAAGTTAGGGCACCTTTGAGAGGGACTGACAAGGTGCCCGGTCTGAATCCCCTCAGCAGGTGACAGAATTCAACAATGAAAGTGTTACAGACACTCTACTGTTGTACGAAGAGCTTCCTCAGATTTCTTTTTCTCTTTTGAAGAGGAAGCTCCTACTTCATTTAGTAAAGAGCACAGATTTGCACTGCTCTGGTTATAATCTCTATAATAAACCTAGGTCCTGGGCTGGTTGGCAAATGATATCTGATTCAATTTAGTGCTGATTTTTTGTCATGGTAAGATAAAGGTGTACGAGGGAAATTAAATATTGGGAAAAGGGACATAGGGAACATAAATTCCCCCGGGGCATTTTGGAAAGTGAACACTTATGTTCAGGATTAATGTTTAGGACTTAGTTAGTTCCCAGTTTAGGTCAATGATAATATTTTGGACATGGCCCATTGAGCCTTTTCTACAGGCACTGTCTGGAATTGAATGGAAACCTAACACTGCTTAAGGTTTCTGAGAGGATTGCTGTCAATTCGCAGAGAACAGATAGAAAAAACATTTTTTACTCCTCTAAGAACTTCTTTGCGTTATGAGCAACAAAACATTTTCAGTAGATGGGTGCTGAAAATGAAAGGGACAAGATATTGATAGTTCAGAAAATGAATCCAGAGCGATGACCAGCTAAACAATAAAAAAATAGGCTTGAGAGCTTGGAGTTCGTTCTCTCTGTCAAAGTGGCAGGCAGCTCCCTGTACAAAGAATGGAGATTACAGCATATTCTCTTATCTGTCACCATACGGAGGGAGAGGCTTTCACAAAGACATTTGTAGTAAACCCACCAGGACAGAATTACAATTACCCATTGTGGACAGACAAAATGAGAAAACCATCACTGATGCAGTGTTTTTGCTGTGACAGCACTTGGGATCTAGATGGCAATTGCAAATGCAGAGCCTTAAGTGAGTGAGCTCAATTACAACTTTATGCATTTTCTTGATTACATCAGCCATTAAAATATGCAGAATAGTATTTTAAAAGAGCTGATTTTCAGGTGAAGACAAAGAAGCGGCAGCAGAAAAACAGTCTCCTTTTCAGGAGGAAGCTAGAAATCATTGTCTCAGAGTTGAAATCCAGAGCATCACATATAAATTTTAGGTTTGTTTTGTACATTTTTATAAATAGACTTCAAATAAAGCAGGGCATTTGCATCAAAGCAGATAACCATTTTATTCATTGCTATCAGATTTTTTTTCTTTTCTTTGAAAGTGGCAAATCTGTGATTTAAAAATAATATGACAGGTTAGGCTGCTGCTGTTAATGGGGAGAGAAGGAGCTGTGTGATGAAGAGACGTTGCATCAGGTACTAAAAAAGAAGCCAAAGACTTTCAAGAAAGCACCGTGTCAGTATTATGCTCTTCACTGGGAATAAAAGATGCTGCTGTTTGCTCAAAGAGCTTATTATCTTCAGGCAAAAATATAGAGCAAATTTTAGTGTGAAGGTTACTACTAGATGTGCTAGAGCTGAAACTCATGCGTGAAAGCTTTCCTCTCTTTACCAGCCAGTAATTGTGGTCAGTCTGTAGATGACTACCAGGCAGATTTGTTTGAATAAACTTGGCTGTGAAGACTTTAACCTGAAATGATGTCATCATACCTAGCCTGGCCATGAGAATTTTTTGTTTGATGTGTGGTGACCTGAGCAGCTGGAGGGCAGGTGAGTTGGTAGCAAGTGAAGTAAACCATGAAGTAAACCATGAAGCCGTGAAGAAGATATCATTCCCAGTTCCCTCCTTTTCATGTAATGCTAATTTTTTTTTATATTTGCACACACTCACATGTCATAGGAGCAGTAGAAGGCACATTCTGAGACCCTTGAAAGTAATATTATTCCTCCAAGATATAGATTGATGTACCTGTGCAATAATCTTTAAAGTGAGAGTTTAACCTCTAATACACCTTGTAAATAGCCTTTCACTTTCTCTATGGAAGATTTAAAATAGTGAGTCTTATTCCCACACTTCAAAAAAAATTAAAATATGATACTTTCAGTCTTTTCTCTCTAGGTTTTAATGACTCTCCAAAGCTGAACTGCAATTTGGATAGACAAGCAACAAAGAACAGAGTTAGTATAGGTTAATATCCGAACCACAGGTCCTTAACACAAATTAATTGAGAGAATTGCACCTTCCCTGCCTGGGTGATAGTACATTGCAACCCAACCCCTCTGAAAGCCCTCCGAAACCCACTTCCTTCCATAGCCACCTACACTCAGTCTTCCCACAGGCAGCAGACAAATCCATTGATGGACTTGTGACCTGTCAGGACTGTGTCTTGTAAGACACTCAGCGAAATGTCTCTCCATGAGAAGTGATAGCAGTTGGCCTCTATTAGCTTAGGAAGAAGCTGTGCTCCCAACAGCAATGCCATCCCTTTTGGCATCAGTGTTTTGTGTTCTTACTACATATATTTTACAAAACTGATCAAAATGTAGCTCGATCTCTAAAATAATCATCTCAGACATGGTTTAAATCCTAAATTGAGTAAAGAGAGATCGAGGATGCACTCAGAGAAATGAAACACTGAAAGGAGGACAGGGGTTCAAACATAAAGAGCCTATATAATAGAGTCACCAACTCTGACAGTCTTACACAGAACTGTGCGAGGCTGTCAGAGATGTGTAAGAGAGGCAGATTTTCTGCCAGTAACAGAACAATTCAGTTAGGAAATTGTGGTCCATGCAACAGCCTGCAATCTAGGCTGCAAGGTTAGATTCTTGAGACTGAAAGTTTCTTTCTCCATGTATATTCAGCTCCCAACATAAATGAATTTCAGTCCAGATTCAGGCCTCTGGCCTCTGCCAAAATATAGGTGGCAATATTTTTCCCTTTGGGGCAATCTTTAGCTCTTGTCTGGTTCCATCAGTGCTGGGAAGTTGTTCTATTCTGCTGCATATTAGAAAAGAGTGCAACGTTGTCTGTCATGGTTAATCTTTTATGACTACTTCAGCAGCAAAATGTTGCCAGACTCTGCTGATCCTAGTTTTCAGTAAAACAATGAGCATAATGTATTAGCTAATATTCCAAAGTGTTTTGCAAAGTCCCAGGTCACTTACCATAATCTGCGATCCAGCTCCATTTGTAATTCTTCTAGGTGTTTTCAGGTCATTTTCGTGCCATCTTGGGTAGTGGCTATATAACATAGGTCAAGTGGTTAATATTCTAAAGAATCTGTTGCAAATAAGTCAGCCCTATAATAAACCTCTGCAGAGGTCCACTTGTCAGTAGAAAAAAAATACTCAAGCTAAGGAAGTATATTTCGGAATATCCTTTTTTATTGGGTTTGCAACAGCACTTTCACACCAAGGTGAGGAAAAATTCTTCTGAAATAGGTCAGTACCAAATAGATAATTATATGAAGACAAAATAATCTTCAGAAATCTACAGAAAAAATTAATTCGTGAGAGTAACAGAGGCATCTAGAGAGCTACCATAGTGTACACCAGTGCAGTACAGTGTGTTCTGCGGTATCTGTTCAGGTGAGCAATACATGAAATAAATGTGAACAAAGTAATCTCCAAAAGTTGCCTTGTGGAATTTAGTGCTTAAGGATGGAAATAATCCTTGAAAAATTTCAGAAAAGGAAAGCAGTTCCCCAAATATCTTCAGACCACTACCAACAGGAAAACAAAAACTAAGTTCAGAAAAGGCCTACGACGAAGCACTATAGGTTATTGTTCATCTAGAGATGGTACCTTTGCGTTCTGAAAAAAACCAAACCTTATGATTCCCAAGTAGTTTGCCTTATGAATTATGAAGTAGTTAGTTCACAACTGCAAAGAGACCCTGTGGGGTGACATCTGAGGTCTGCCATTTCCAGTGATTCCTTGTTCAAATCCCTCCACTGATGTCTTAACCATGTAGAGACAAGTGACAAAAAATTGGAGTAATATAAACATTAAGCAGTGAAATTGGGGTGACATCTCATGAGGAAACTCAAGCCAACACTGCAAATATAAATACTCAGAATGTAAACCAGAGTGAGAAAATGAATGTATAACTATGCAAATTGTAAGAGGATCTTCTAGCCCAGAGTATGCTCCTAATCTAACTGTAAGAAACTGATTGCTAATCTGAGTCAGGAATGCCAAAATTACTGCTCCATTAAATCTAATGGCTCCCTGAAGCAGGAAATAAGGTGGGTTAACTAATATCGAATTTTGTTTGTCCAATCAAAAAAGTGGTGACATCTCCCTGCCCATAAAAAAAATAATTAGAAATGTGATTATGAAGAATATCTGCACTGTACAGCATGGAAGTCCGGAGAAAAACAACAGGGAATTAAAATGTGGGTCTCAGAAAAAAATTCCTTTCTCAGAAAGATTTCTTGGCACAGAAAGTTAACAGGTGTGCTGTAAATAGTCTAGTAAATTTGTTCCCATTACAGCTGAAAAAGTGCATTTTTCCCCATTACAAGGAAGTCAGAAAATCCCTTCTGAATGAGAGAAAAACTAAGGGTGTTTTTTTTCTCTGTGGCTTTACTTTTAGTGCTTGTTCGTATTCTGAATGATAGATTCTTATTTCAGTTGAAGTTTGGAAAACAGTTAGAGGAAAGGTGTACTATGATTATTATTCAGCATGGAAGTACCAAAACAGTGTACACACAAGTTGACAGGGTACAGTGTATGGTGGATAGCTTTTATGACACCATCAAGTCCTGTGTTATTCCAGTTCTGTGCCAGTATAGTTCCACTAAAACCAGTGGACTTAAACCCAAAAAACAAATAGAAAGAAGGGGTTAGAGGCCCCACAGTGCTTGTGCAACATGGCAGAGTCTTTAATGTCTGCTTGTAAAGAGCTGTAGGTGCCTGGCCTTAGGCAATCAGATGTTAAATAAATGCCCAAAGCAATTTGATATAATTCTGTTCTGTGCTAAACAGTAAAACTGCACCCTCTCCTTTCTTCCCTGAGAAGAGCTTATTCCAGCTGTCCAAGAAATTTTTTTCATTCTTGCCCACAACACGCTTTCTGCTCTTGACCACCATAGATTTTTCTCTCTGATGTCCTTTATTCCTACCTGGAAATACAGATGGCAGAACTGCCTCCAATGCTGCCAATGTGGAACAGATCAGGCATGGCAGCGTCACTGTCAGCCATTTGTCACAAGTTCCCCTCTGATCTCTAGTATGGATTTTTTTTATTTCTAAATTGTTTCCTTCCTTTGGTCATCTTCTTTGCCCTGAAGGACTTACTCTTTCATCATATGGTATGGATGGTATTTAGGGAAGCAGGATGTTCTGTGCTGCAGCAGGGATAGAAATAATTCTGAAGGACAGGTGACCTGAAACAATAAAAAGTAGGCAGATGCAGGCAAATTGCCTCAGTAAGCACTGTGATTGTGTATGATCCTTTCCACCTGCTAATGAATATGCATGTGGAAAATAAGAAACTTTTTTTTTTTAACTCTGTTGTGTTTGCACTGGTAGTGAATAAATCAGGATGATAAAATGTGAAGTCATCCATATTTAAGATTCAACAGAAAACGACAGTTATAATCTGCCCAAGAATAAAAATAGGTTCAGAACCAGAAAGTTTCTGAATGTCAGAAAAAGGAGATCAGTAACACTCAACAAGCATTCAGGTCTGGGACAGGGGAAAGGGTGGTTTTCAGGTAAATTTATGGATGAGATGCAGTTTTCTGAGGCCATAATTTTCAGAATGTCAATGATCTTGGTGCTTCTTTTCTGTTGTACTGATTACTTTGTCAGGCTTAAAAAACTGTATGTAATTAGCACCAAAAAGAAATTAATCTGAAAAGACAAAGGCTATCATCAAAGGGTAGCATGGTAAGGAAAAAGACAAGGCTGAGGATAAAACCATAATGGAAACTGGCAGAAGCGAACCTTCACAGCTGTAAATTTTGGAACAATCTTGGGCATTATTAGAACAGAGTCAGACTTTGCTATGTTAAGAAATTTGCTTCTCTTAAATTTCCTAGAATAAGGAACATAAATAGATGATATAAACAATTCACTAAATAAAATAGTTGTATATATTTCCAGCTACTACACGATCCTGGACTTAATTAAAACACTTTTGCACTTAAATGTTGACCCTTTCCTAATGGCAGATCTGGTTTTGCCACTCATTATATCATGTACTGCACAAATTCTGGCAGTACTCAGTTGTGATATAAACCCAACTGGATCTTCAGACTCAATATTCTCTTGATCATTGCATTGGTGGAGTTGTATTCAGTGCAGTTTCCTAACCAGCACAATCAGACTGAGCCTTTCACAAAACACAGAATTCCTGGTTGCTATGGGGTGTGTGCTCTCCTCCCTGCTGTATACCAGAATAGTTTAATGTATTGATTTATTTGTTAACATGGCTGGCTTGAAACAAAAGCTAAAATTCAGATAAATCTGTGTTATGTATTATTCTGATTTCAGTAGCCCTTTCTTTCATTCAAACAGCTGTTGCATTTAAATATTATTTTACTTAGCAATATGAATATCTCTAAATCTAATGGATAAGATACCTGCATAAAATAGGGAGACAGCAGTTTCAGGTCCTTCCTCAAATTAGGGAATACAGGAATTTTGCCCTGAATCTTGCTAATTGGTTATTTAGGCACAAAACTGGTCTCAGAAAGATAAAGTTCATTGTTTGAGATAAGCGAGTTTTACTTGCGTTTTACACATCCTTCCACTGTGGTGCCAGACAATTACTTTTAGCACTAAAGGCTTTTCTTTTATCAATAGTTTCACAAGGATAAAATTCAGTCTTCTAACAGAGAAGCATATAGGGGCAAAATTTTCTACCCTGTACATCAGGGCTGTGTCTTGCTGTAGCCAGAATCTGAGTTGCAATATTGAATGTCACAGTGGTTTTGCCGTGTGACTTCAGGCTGACAAAGTGCACACAGCAGCTGTCATTGTTAAAATCAGTGGTTCACTCTGAAGATTAAAAATTACTTTTCCTTTGAGTCAGGATCTTCTTTTACCCACACAGCCCAGTGTGAAATTGTGTAAAGATGCCTCGCCCTAGATCTGTCCGACCAAAGACTACAACCAAAAGTGATATTGTACAAAGTGATTCTTCAGTAGGGATAATGAACCTAGCTAACCCAACAGCATAGCCTTTGGGAAAAAGTACCTTGCCTTGATGTGATCAGTCAAAATCATCTGCGACACCTCTACTTAGCAGTGAATTTTTTCCTGTGAGTTGCTTTCTAGTATGTTGTAGTGACTGAGTTGATTAACAGTTGGGGACAATTTAGGATTTAGAAGCCTTAAAATGGGCAAGCCCTTGAGGACAGTCAAGGATGCCTGCTTTCCAGTGCCTGTACCTCCACCACCCACATCTCGAAGGTCTTTAGCTGTGTCTGAACCGCAGGAGCTTGGACTGGCCATGTGTTTGCTCTAAAACTCTGCTATGATCCAGGTTCAACTGACCTACATCATACCCACAGCTTCACCCCTGCTGAAGCTAAAGCTTTCCTGGGTTTAAGTCAGGTGATTGTTGGCCCTGCAGGCCATAAAAGCACCCTGCAATGCAACTAAGTTTTGTCTTAGCACACAATTGACTGAAAAACAAAATTGGCCATGTGCTAGGCATGCATGCCGGGACCCTTAGTTTCCTGTTGTTCTCAAACAAGTGGCCTAGCTGTCATGTAAGAGTGAGGTTCATTTGTTCTTCGTGTTGGTATTGCTTGACAGGCCTCATAAGGCTGCACGCAGTGCTGTGGTGTCTGTGAGGAGAGCTGTGGGGAGAGCATGTGCTCGTGCTGGAGACTAAAGCTGCCTGCTGCTCATGCTGGGGGATGGCAGATGCTTGCTCACCACCCTGGGAGGGTGCCCTGAACTCTGGGAAAGAGAGATTCCAATTCTGTGAAGTTCTCTGATAGACAAGTCGAGTACTGAAAATGCAGCATCACTCTCTTCATCCAATGTCTTTCTTCGGATTAGATCCATTTCTATTTCCATTAATTTCTATTCATCCTATAAGCTCCCAGTGGAAGATAGGTTCCTGATTTAAATGCCCTGGGCTTCTGCAAAGACACACTGCACCCAAAATAGCTAAAAGACTCAAAGATGTCTCTCAAAGCAGGAATTTCTACCTCAGGCCTACATGGGAGCCTGCTTTGTGCAGAAAACGAGGGTGGTCAATATGGGATGTTAATAAGATCTGTCACTGGCTATCCAGGGATGCAAGTTTTGTTAAAACAGGTTTTAAACTAGGCATCTAAATAATGCAGGCTTAATCTTAATTTAAGTCTGTATCTGTAAAAAATATTAAGCATAATATGAGCATATGGTAGATCTATTTTTAATATCCAAGTTTGTATAGGTTTGCTTCTATTGAGTCACAGCTAATTAAAATAGTACTGTTGTTCACCTCTAAATAACATGATTTATTTAAGCAAACAAAGCTTTTAAAAAAACAGTCATAGGCGTTTGAAAAATTGGTTGCATTGAAATACATCTCTGCATATTCAATTAATGATCTAAATGGTTACTCAGAGAAAGTCTAAGAGTCTGGAGAACACTGGTTAATTTTTATTGTCTGGAGAGAAGGAAACTTTCAGCATCAATATTTAAAATTAAACTATTGACCTGAACACCTGTTCCACTTTTTTCTTATTTTTTTACTTCTTTTATTTCAAGAATACTAATTTTCTTTGCATGGCAGCACTTGGAACAGGTGCAGCGAAGCAGAAGTTAGAAGAATCTGTTTCCTCTGATTGCTGGCCAGAGGGCAACACAAGGCTGCATAGCAATGCTGAGGGCAAATGAGCAGCTCTTTCAAACTGATCAGTCTGCAAGCCACAGAACTTTTCCTTCCTGCTTATTTCTTTGCTTGTTGTTTTTTCCAAAGAGCAGAAAATATCAACATGTTTTCAAACTTTCTGGTTCTAACAGTGAGTCACTGAGAGGTCAGGTTTATTTTAAGAACATGTGCACTTTATATAAAGAGTAGAACAGTGCGTGTGCAGGTGAAATAAATGATGTCATAAAAAGCTACATAGCTCACATTCAGGCATAAAGAATGAAACTATTAAGTACTCTATTAAAAAACTCCATGGAAGTTTGCATGCATAGTTTCTTTAATTTCAACTTTTATAATCAGTCATTCTTTATAACAATACAGATTTTGCCTTCTATCTCAACATCTCAAAGTGCATTGCAAACATTTTGTGAAAAAAAACTTGTAACAGCACTGTAAGGAAGGAAAACAGAAAAAGCATCATATGGTTGGTGGAAACCAAAACAAAAGGGGCATTTTTGCTTGCTCTCATAAATTTTTCATGTCTCAAATTATGTTGCATTTTTCTTTAAAAACCCTTATTGTGTTCCCACGGTTCTTTGCTTGATGATGAAGCTGTCCCAGGGGTTTCTGCTTCTTATCCTGCCAATATGCAGACTAGTGTCCTCTGCTACACTTGTGCAATTGCTAGTGAGGATGCACTGCAAAACTGGGATGGTGAAATTATCTGGATTTGAAAGGAGTCCTGAAACCTGTTCTCCCCCTAAATTGTTATCTTAACATGGTTTACATTCCTAACCCGTTTCCTAGCACAGTTGTCCTGTGGTGGTGCTAATGCAAATGAAGGGGAAGTGAACCACAGAGAAGGGACAGGAACAGGCATCTGCCTGTCAGAGGGGACCCCTCTAACAAGCCATATGGGATGCCATACCAGTGCTTTCAACTAGCTTGCTTTCCTAAAAGGCACAAGTATGCAACTAAAACCTTTGCCAGTCCTGGACTTTGGGGGGAATGGAAGTTTACATGACTGCCTGTGTTTTATGCCTGTAAATCCAATGAATTCCAGTGAATAACGAAATTTAAATGAGCTCTGATGTTACATTTCTCTCAGAGCCAAGATAAAAACCTGGTCTCCCAATGTAAATACACTGAACAGGACAGCCCCAAGAATCACACCATGCGCCTGAGAGTGTTCAAACACTTCTTGAACTCTATCAGACTTGCTGCTGTGACCCCTTTCCTGAGGAGCTTGCTCCGGTGCCCAACCACCCTCTGGGTGAAGAACCTTTTCCTAATACCTGACGTAAACCTCTTCTGACTCAGCTTTTTTCCATTCCCTCAGTCCCTGTCACTGGGCACCACAGAGAAGAGATCAGTGTCTGCTCCTCTGCCCTTCCGCTTCTCCTCATGAGGAAGTTGTTGCTGTGACGATGCCTCCTGTTACACCTTCCCCTCAAGGCCCTTCATCATCCTCATGGACCTGCTTTGGATACTCTCTAATGCCTGCTTTATATTGTGGCAGCCAAAACTGCCCCCAGCACTCGAGGTGAGGCGGCCCCAGTGCAGAGCAGAGTGGGACAATCCCTCCCTTGCCCAGCTGTGCCTGATGCACCCCAGGACAGGGTTGGCCCTCCTGGCTGCCAGGGCACTGCTGCCTCATAAGTGTCACAGTACATGAGTATCTCTGCTAGACCAGATTGTGTAGAATGGCTTCTACCTCGGCACTGGAAAGAGTTTTCATCATGAAGTAAACAGACACAAGTAAATAAGTAGGAATGATCACCACTTTCCCAAGAGGAGACATAAAGGGTGAAGCTGTTGCTGAACTGAAACTGAGCACAGGCATGCTATTATGTTCAAAGCACCCAGGATTTCGACCAAGAAATCAAAAGGCCTCTTACTTCTTCCAGAACAGAGCAAAGCCAATGTGAGAGAAAATGTGAATAATTTCAAAGAACTAGTCACAGATGTCTCATCACGATACTTAAAAAATACATGGTCTGAAAATTGAGTTATGACCCGAATATTAGACAATAATAAAAATCAGAAAAAAATATTAAATCATATCAGAATTACGCATCAAAGACACTTGTTTGCTTATTTATAAATATTATTCAGATGTAAGAAAAGAATACAAATTTTGTGAAAATTGAATATTTCTTTGAAGAAGGTTACTTGTAAACTCTTTTAAAAAAATCACAAAATGGAGCTGCATTGAAAGATATCCTTTTCTAGATAGGAAAGATGAGTTTCTGTCTCAGTCTTTTACTGGACACTTTATTCCAATCCTCAGAAACATATCTATGGGGAAAGCTGTTAAAATCAACAGCATAGAACAGTCTTTGTTTTTAGAAAAAAAGCTTTTCCTGACATAAAATGATCAGTTCAAAGTGTTCTCACCAGCTCTCATCACTGTTGCTAGCAGCAGTGAATTCTTTGCACACAAGAGAACTTCTTGCTTGTGCTCCAGGATCTCATAATCTTAAAAACAAGCAAACAATACCCTGAGAAAATAAGACAGATAAAAGAACAAAGAGAAAAGAGAAATTAAAATATTAATGGAACAAGGGATTATGTGCTAGAGACGGAAAGGTGGGAGAAACTACAGGAAGTTAGCTGATCAGCTGTAGGTTAAGATGTTATTAGCAACCCCTGACAAGTTTTGTTTTAGATTAAGAACATTAATACTGACAGTCTTTCTCAGAGAACCTGCAGTTTTCCTCTCCAACTATCTGCAGTGTATTTTCAGTATTTTTCCTTACCTTTCTCTGATAGACTGTCAGGGAACCGATACACAAAGTGGACCTGAAAAACTGAAATTATTATTTTTGCAGGTCCAAAGGAGAAAGTAGAATATTTTGGTAGAACCAGATCAGAAGTAACTGTTTTTGTAGAGCAGCTCAGGAAGAGCTCGCCCTCTATGAAAACCAAGAAATCTCGGACGGCTGTATGCAAAGAATGCCTAAATCCACTCTTTTCCCTGAACTACTGGCAAAAGGTGGGGGCAAACGCTATGTGAAAGGGTGAGAAAGAAAAGGAAAGATGATGAGTAAGGCTCCTTCACCTCAGGTCACTGGTTTCCATTAAGTGCACACTGGCAGTTAGACACCCTATGACTAGGTAGCTCTTTAAGGATCTGACACTAAGTTATGCCACGGTAGCAAGCCAAAATACATTGCATATTGCAACATGGCTCTTACTGCACAGCACTGAAGGGCTACTTTACCAATCAGGTGCTCCACTCAGGAAAAGGAGCACAGTCTGAAAGAAGCTGAGGTTAATACTTATGAAGACTGTTCTTTGCTCTAAATTTAAATGGATGAAAGTGGACTTTAATGATTGCACTTAGAGTAAAACAAGTTGAAAGAGTTGGCATTGTAGCCAGAGGTTGCCCTGCATGCATTTTCACAATGAGCACAGGAATACTTCTTTTTTATCCTTTTGCCTTTTGTATTGGTCCCAGTTCAGCAGGGAAGGGGAGGTAGGAAGGTGATGGGGGAAAGCAGTAGGAGAATGGCTATAAATGTTATAATTTCTGAGTTTTAAATTGCAGCATCCAAATGTGATAATGGTTTCCTTTAGACTGATAAGCCTATGATTCCTTCTGAAGAATAGTATTCAGGTGTTTATCTCTTAAAGTGCTTTCATAACACACTTGATTACTATTCTTGTCCTATACCAATGATGTACTTGCATTGGCAGAAAAGACAACAGTGACTGTGATAGTTTGTGGAAGAAGAAAGAGCTTGAGTTTCATTTCGGAGTATCCTTAGTGTTAAAAAGAGAATTGTAAGCTGCTTAAAATCTGGCCAGGTGGCATCAGCTAGATCACTCTAGCTGATGTCAATAACCTGAAGCTGAACTGCTTGGTGCCCAAAGTCCAGTTGGTGACATTATAAATGGACCGTGCTGAGAAACTAAGCACTGTGGAATTGCTTGTTAAGGTAATTTGGGCTGACAAGAACGTGAACTGACCTATAACCACCTGTTTTGTGTGTCTACAGCCAAATGCTGTGTTTTTCCACTGAACTCCTTCCCATACTCAGAGCTGCTGGTATAAAGCCTTGCTGGTAGTTTTCCACTTTATCTGTGATTTCTTTTCTGGAAGAATGAGATGCTTGTAAGAAAGCTGAGGCTAAGGAAATGTCGCAGTGAAGCATTATGGAAATTCAACATAATTGAAGAGGAAAGAATAACAAAGAAAGTGCAAATGCTGGATGAATGCCCTCCATGCTTCAAAAGGTTAAAGCATGGATTAAAAAGAGCTGTTTTCCACTCCTGAAGTCTTCTTTCAGCATTGGGTAGGTAGGAGCCTTACATATTCTAATCTTTTCAACTTTCCTACAGAAGTGCAACTCTGCTTTGTATTTTAGCATTCCAAGTGTCTCTGTTTTGCCGCTCCTGCCTTCTGTGAATCTTCAGTTTGTAACATGCCAAAATTCAGCTAGCCAAGAGGGAGTTGTCTGGAAGACTATCTCTGAAAATTACATGGCTCATGTTCACCACTCATCAGTGGAGGAGTGTTACTGCAAAGAGGCAGTTATTTTTTTTTAATGTATTTGATTGTGTTAATATATAGTAATGATATTTTTGTCTGTCAGCCCAAGAGCTCCATTCTTTCAGTTGTTAGAGAAAGGAGCCTGAAGTACTCAAATTGTCAAAAAATATTAAACTCCATCCTTATAAAGGATTCAATGTAAGATTTATTTGAATGAAAAAAGAAACAAGGCAGAGGGGAAGCCATTTACACAAAGAATGACTTAGCTGTTTATGTCAGAGCCAGCCATACAATCTGAAATTAAAAAGGTAGTTGATGGAAGGGACACATTTTTGTAAAAATTTTAATGACAAATGTTTCCATTTTCCACCTGTTTTTCCTTATGTTTTTCACAAAAACTGACACTGTAATAGGCCTCAGCAATTCTAAATGCAAGTGAACACAGGGAAAAGACATTCCTTTCAAGAGTGGTCATTACCAGACACAGAAATCTGAAAAAATATCAGTGCCATTGCCTACACTTGAAACATACTATTCGTCCCCAGATTTCTCTTCTTTACCTCCCTTATATTTTCACATTGAGGTCCATTAATTATTATCCAATGTCATACACCTAGCAGATGCATCATCTTTTTTTTTTTCAAGGATATTTCATGATATATGAGAATCCTGAGAGCTTTTCTTTAAATTAATGTATTCCTACTAACCCTTTAGAGATTACTTTTTAAGAGGTCCCATTAACACACATACAAAAANTTTCTCTTCTTTACCTCCCTTATATTTTCACATTGAGGTCCATTAATTATTATCCAATGTCATACACCTAGCAGATGCATCATCTTTTTTTTTTCAAGGATATTTCATGATATATGAAAATCCTGAGAGCTTTTCTTCCAATTAATGTATTCTTACTAACCCTTTAGAGATTACTTTTTAAGAGGTCCCATTAACACACATACAAAACTGTGACAAAGGAAATATAACAGACAATTACAAGCCAAAATCTTTCATCAGTGATGGCCCCTCCATCTTTCTTGGGAGGTGAGGAAGGCATGTGCCTTGCTAGAGAAATCTCTTGGGAAATCCCTGTTGAGCCATGTCTGCCTCTCCCGGGACCATTGCATTCCTGCTTATACCAGTGTATATACCCATGCATGACCCAGCATCTTAACTCCATGCAGCACCTAAGAGAAGCTGCTTGCAATATTGCTGACAGAACTTGTACTTCAGAATCAAAAGACTGAGTTTCGTAGTTCTGGATTATTTTTATCACTGCTCAGGCTAAAATTATGAGCCCATTGTCAAAGTTAGTCACCCATTCGAACTCTTTCTCAAAATTTTGTCAGAGGAGGGACTGAGCCTGATAACTCAATAGCTCTTCCTCTCACACAGGGCTCTGCCTATGCAAATTCGATTTCTCATCTGTTTGGAGTAACATGAACTTCTGTTTCCCACATGCCTGAGAGATTTGCTATAAAGCATGCTTTAAATTTGTTCTTTTTCTGCTTGGAATTCCTTCTCCTCCCATGATCAGTTTTCAGGATCAACTGCTAACAGACAGCTCCTCCATTATCTCCTTACCTGTTCTGGTACAAAAAATCCCTGCCCCATCACCTCTCTCCTGTAGATGTGTGGTAGGACACTCACATTCCCTCCAATCGTGTCCTGTTCATCTACTTCATGGTTGCCAGATCTGAACTTGATGACTTTGAAAAAGAAAATCAAACCTGGTAAAGAGGTCATAAATCATGCCAAAAGAGAGAGAACTATAAATCTGAAACCCTTGACATCAGAGGGAGTAGTTGCAGATCTTATCTCAGCTCCTCAGGCAGAAGTCAAGATAAGTAGTTAGGGGAGGTGATGCTCATGATACCACACTCTACAGAATACACAGTATTCATGTAGGAATCATGGCATCATACTCCTGATCTCAAAATAGTTTGAGTCAGTCAGTCATTGCCCCAGTGAGGAAAGCAGGACAAAAATATTTTGCTTTTAGAAAGCAACTAGCTGAATACCAACCACTTCCATTTTGTCACAGGTGTCATAGAGGCTTGTAACACACAAGTACCACGTCAAAGAAACATATAAGAACATGGAAAGAATATCGGGTCTTGGATATTGCTGGCCAAAAATGCTTTTTTTCTTCTTCTCATTCCAGCACAGGAACACATAGAACTCTTCAAATGTCACAGTAAAAAATTGGATAAATCGCATCTGTGTGAACATAAAATTCAGATCCTCTGTCAAAGACTCAAGATCACATTGGGAAGCAAGAAACAGCTGCTGTCACAGCCCTTCCATGCTGAAATGAATATAAATTTAGGGAGTAAAGAGGAGCTGGAAAAGAAAATGTGCAGTGCAAATCTAAACCAGAACTGCACTCTAGGAAATCCTATTTCGAATGAAGGGACAGATTAGGGAGAGAGAAAGACATGGAAATATGAACTAGAGATTGGAACAGAATAAAAACTAGCCACCCTTGGAGGCAGTGTGTTTGAAGTTACACAACTGTATCTCAGCAGAAAAGGAGCAAAATTGCAGGACTGCAGAAGAAGTATCATGCCTCAAGGAAATAAAGAGGACCCCAGGAAGGACATTTCCTTAAATGCTAATTTCAACAAAATATTGAAAGGAGAAGTAGAGGAGCGTGAAATAGAAGAAAATCCCTGCAAGAAAAAAATAATCACAGGTTCCTTGAAGATTTGGTGAGAGTTTCTGCTTTTATGACAGGAAAAGGGAAAAGTAATAAAAGTTGGGATTAATCTAACCTAATCTCACCTAGTTTCCTCTCTAGGCAATTTGGAGGAATAAGCACTTTTAAAGGGCATCTCACTCCATCTTCTACAAGTCTTCTAAAGTGAATCAGACTAGTGGTGGCTTAAAAGTTCCTGTTTCTCTTTGTCAGCTGAAAGAGTGTAAACTGACTAGCTCAGGTGAAAATACCTAGATTGCAGATGTCTACATATAATTTCCCAAAGTGGCTAAAACTCCTCAGGGAAATTTCAGAACAAAAAGCTATGAGACAAAGCAGTTTACACAGGTGTTCACAAGGTCCCACTTAAACATCTCAAGCTGACACGTAAACTCAAACAGTCTGACATTTCTATTGGACAAACTTCAGTGTTTGAAGTACAGGTAGAAACCAGAAGGTGAAAAAAGCAAACAAGAGCCAACTAACTCACAAAAGAGGTGCCAAAATGTACCTGACATCACTTGCGTAATGAAAACAAGAGTTGACCAGTATAGACTGGACAAGAATTCTCCCATTAATTAAAACCACAAAACTATCAGAGAAGAGAGAAGTAACACTACACTCTGGAGAAGTGAAGGTCATTTGAAACATAACTATGAAGAGCAGAAGAAGATAGTGCAAAACAGCAGACTAGATTCAGGGCTCGACTGTCTTATTCAATCCAGGTATGACAAAGATGGACCTTTAGGAGCATTCTTTACTTCTTTCATTCATGTTAGAGAGTTTTCTTGGCTAGTGGTGATTATTGTCTCTTTTTCCTTTCACACTGTTATTACCAGCTCTAAACCCAGATCTCTGAAAAGTTTTATCCTGCTACATTGGCACAGAATAGGAAATGTACAACAGCAGAAGAAAGCTGAATCGGTTTACTTCTAATAGCAAAGCTAATACATAGCTGGGAGAACTAAAAATCAATAACATGGTTGGAACTATTAAGTTCTTCTGGTTTTTGAGAGAAATACCAATATGAAAAAATGAAGACATCATTAGCTGCAGCCCAGCTTCAGCTGAATCAGAAGGGAATGTGTGACATAAACTTGTGTCCTGGATTTTGACACATAGATGCTCAGATGAAGCTAAGTGAAAATTAAGTGCTCTCAGGAAAATATTAAGAAAAATGCTTAGCAGAACAGTCAAACTGTTTACAAAAATATTTAGTGGCAGCAAAGGACTGAACAGAGATTCACTATTTTCAGCAGTCATTCCTGTGAGCTGTGCTTACTTTCTCTCTTGTGGCACCCTAACCATAAAACACTATGGTCATGTTTTCTGTCTGGCAGAGTAAGTATTTTATGAGTGCCTACAAAACAGAATAGCTTTGGCTGGAAGGAGTGAAAGAAGCTGTGTTTATCTGGGAGGCAGGTGATGCAGTTCAGAATATTTTTAGAGCTGAGACTGAAATGACTACACTCACAGACAGTGGCCTTAAAGCTGGGCTGCTAGGTTTAGGTCAGGTACTGCATGATGCCAGACCTGAAAAGTGTGTTCTGGGCTTCCTAACCCAAGGACCTTCTAGAGAAAAAAATAAACAGGACTCCAACCCCATTTTCAAGTCTCATAATAGACCCACTGCAAGTAGAGCATGTAGCAGCTCAAGATTTTGACCTTTCCTAGAGAAGCATTTAGAGAACATTAGGGAAACATGGTTTATTGGTTTCAGTTGCCTCCAGACCTAAACACTAGCTAAGTAAAAATATTGTATATCTACACTTTTTTACACAGTGACTGCTGTGGTGAGTGGTCAGTTTTCGGGTACCCCATTTCTGTGGGGAAACTGCTAGGGGACTGCAGTACAGCATAGAATCCCTGCATAGAGTGTGTGAGTGTGTCTAGCCAGCTCTGTTCAAAGGAGGAGATCCAGAAGTTTGGGGCAAGGAGGGAGAAGGACCAGAGGGCACCCTGACTACGGAACGAAAGTAATGTGACCAGTGACAAAAGAGAAGCATGTGCTGACCAGTGATGAGAAAGAGGTGTGTGGAATGCATCTCTGTACCTCAAGAAAATTTCCTTCTCTGAGACATCACTGGTACCATGCTCTGAGGATGTCCAGAAACACAGATTGCTGAAGCTGGACTGTTTCCACTGTTCAGGGAAAACATCTCTCCCTGCATGCTTGTGCTGCTTCATACTACCCCTTGGACATATGCAGTTGGCCACCATCAGAGACAAGATGCTGAACTACATAGACCCTTCATGCAATCTTGGATAGGTGCTCTAATGCCCATGGTTTAATTGCAGCATTACCTTTGTTTTTACACACGTTTCTATCTGCCTATTATTCTCCTCAGCTGGAAAGCCCTTTCAGTGTTTTGTCCTAAGTTAGAAATGACAGAACATTAGCCTTCCTTCATTATCTGGTCTAAGCATTCGTTTTGTACTCTGCATTTTGTGCTTTGCACATTGCTTCTCACTGCAGGACTTTTGCAGGTTAAAAGGAAGAAGATGTTATGGAGGACATAAGGCAGAAAACCATATTGAAGAACAAGAAAACAGTATACACACAAAATGAAATTTCTGCCCCCAGTGTATGCTCTGCTACACTTCTAAAGTCCATATTAATCGTGTTTTAAGAATTGCCTGAATTGTGAATGAAAGGCAGTTTGTGACGTGCAGTAGGGTCAATTGAATATTTATTTTAAATGTTATAATTAAAATAAATGTTGTTTTTTCACCACTGCCAGAAGTAATCTGATGAAAGATGGAACTTTATGTAAGTGGAAAAATCATTATAGGTTGAATGTCTTTGTACACTAGTTTTAGAAGCTATCTATAGCTGAATAAATACTAAATAGTCTTTTAAAATGCAAGGTAGGTTGTGTGTTTCAGCTTTAATAGCTACTAACTCATTTAACTGGAAGGTGACATGAGGCTAATCAAAGGTCGCCCGAGTCCTGGTTGATGTTGAATGGGAGTTGACAGCTTTCCAGAGTAGCACACAATTCATGGGGAGGAATTTTTTTTTCTGCAGGAACAATATTCATCTGGGATTGACACAATGCTGAGTTTCAAAGCGATTAATTCAAATCCTTAAAGACTCTGCAAAAGCAGACAACTTTTCAAGTCTTATCCCAGGGAAGAAGTGTTCACCTGACAAAGAAATTCTGGTCTCAGACAAATTACTTAATTCCAGTAGCAATATGTTTCATAAATAGCAGCAGGAGTCAGGAACCTTCTCAGGTGATGAAATATAGGATTAGTAGTTTCAGTTTAAAATTACACAGGCCACATAGTCTAATAGAAAAGAAGCACGTACTTTTGCATTCAGGGGGACAAAACAATAGAAAACATAAGAAAAAACATGGAAGGTATGGGAATATTTGTATTTAAGATTGAATAAGACATACTTCAAATGTGCACAGTCTTTTCCAAGCACAAAAAATTAGTAGTGACATGGTGAATGTAAAAGAACAGATTAAAATGCCAGTCCTTGTTTTTTAAAACCCTTGTGTCTGACAGCATCATAAGCTTGAAATCATGTGGTATATTTTACTACCTTTGAGAGTCAAAGTTTGTTGTTCAAATGAGTGTGTATACAAGCTCTCTGGCAGATGGAAGTGTTGTGATTGGGCATGCAAAGTGATTATCCTCCCCTGCAGTCGTGCTGAATGCAAGTGAGTATACATGTGAAGACATGCAGTCTATTTCACAACTGTAAAATGTTACCCAGAGCAAAAATACACCTTCTCAATAGACCTTGAAATAGTTCTCCTACAACCAAGGTTACTCTTGAGTGTGTAACACACTCATGCACATAGACAGGTTCTTTTATAATGTCCTTTGGTAGACACATTAATACAATGTACCATTATAGAAATAATTATAGTGGATTTAAGAGCAAGTCAAGAGGAAACGTGAAACTTATCAGTTAGGGGAAAAAATGAGAGGAAATATCATACAATTAGAAAATAATTAAAATTGTAGTGAACCTATTTCTGACAAGGATGTTTGTCCATGAACCCATGGAGAGAGGGGATGTTCTTTTTGAAAATAAAGATGTAGAAGAAATGCTTTACCATGTGGCTACAAAGGAGATTAAAAAGACTTTACGTCAATGTGTAATGAAAATAATTACATAGGTTTTGCAACTGCAGGGTAGAATATGCCCATAAATATGTCTGAAACCTACAGCTGTCTAAACAGCCTATTGAAATTCCTGAATCCTCCTTCTGTCAGTCAGTAAAAATTGTTTTCTAGAATAAAATCTCCAGGATGGTGGCTATAATCACTGTGGAGGAGATGGTCATCGCACAGAACACACAGTCAGAAATGTTCCTCTGTATCTCCATTTATAACACCTCTGTGGATTTCAGCAGCACTGGATTTGAAAAATTTGTGAACTGAAAAATAGTATGTAAGCTTCACTGCTGCCAATCTCCTACCATCACCACACGGTATCAGGAGCAGG
This sequence comes from Oreocharis arfaki, assembly GCA_013398015.1. Classification (NCBI taxonomy): domain Eukaryota; kingdom Metazoa; phylum Chordata; class Aves; order Passeriformes; family Paramythiidae; genus Oreocharis; species Oreocharis arfaki. The sequence continues at coordinate 43,928 of VZRR01012119.1, forward strand.
GTACCATACATTCCCATAGGAGAGAGATGACAGAAGGTCATTACAATTTCTAAATACTCGTACCAAGGAGAGAAAAAGAAACAAACTGAAAGTAGCAATGATTCAGAAAGGTGGAAATGTCATTAAAAAATCTGAGCAAAACTTTCCATTCCCTTGTAACAATTTTTTTAAAAATTAATTATTGATAACTAAAATGTTTAATCTTTTACAGTTTAAAATTTCAGCTTTTGAAACTCCTGTGGGAAGAACTTGAGTGTCAGGAGTTGTGAAAATTTCTAGTAGAATTCTCTGAGTTTTGCTTCATTCCTGGCATCCTCTCTTCACTTGCTTTCTATTTTGTGTCATTTCTGTTAGCTCTTTTTCCGTATAACTACACTCTTCTTTCATATGTACCCTCTCAAATTCTGATATCATTCCTCTTTGGTTTTCCTGACTTCTAGAAAACTTGACTGCAAATAGGCCTCCATGAAGCCTTCATTATCACCATGACTGACAGCATCAGTTAGCCACCTTGGAACATAAGGAAGCTCAGAGCATCTGGGACAGTATCAGAACAGAAGTTCTGTTTTCCATTTTTCATTCTGCCCCATCTTCTCTCTCATCTTTTCATCTGGCTTCTCATTGCTGATGAAGTAGAAATGCTGTTTCAGAAAAGAGAACATATCCTCTCTTAAGTATTTGTGCTGGTAGTTAATGCATATTAAAACAAAATTACCTTCAAATAGTTCTCCTTTGCCTTTCCCTTTCCCTGCTATATTAGAAAGCTGCACTAAAACAATTTGTAGACTAGTTTACAAAGGGCAAAGTTTCACTCAGGACTCTTTTATTCCTGATTAGCCTGACCACACATTCAATAAAGTGCAATTAAAGATCTGCTCAGCAGTGAGAGTGTGGGAATTAAAGTGAGGAAACCACGGCCTGATTTTTTTTTGTTTCAAGTATTCTTCCATCACAGTAATCAACAATATAAGGTTTCCTAAGGAAAAACTGCACAAATCAGCCACATTCTCACTTTCTTCAAATCTATAATTTTCACTGCTGTCCCTAGTTTGGATTTTGATGGTGTTGGTTTAGTTTTGTACTTTTGATACTTCATGGGTGTTTCTTATTTTAAAGCTCAAGTCTGTGAGTGGAAAGGAAATGTTTTCTTGCACAAATGTGTTGCTGTATTCATCCTTTCTAGTGGTACCTCTTTTGAAGTAAATTGATTAAATTTGCAGAGACATAGTCAATTCCAAACACAGCAGGCACCTGATTTCTAGACAATGGCATTGTCCTACTTGTCCTCTACTGTTGTAGTCCAGTAGAGTTAAAATAAGAGGAATGTGTGAAATTTAGTCTACTGTCAATTGATTTATGTGCTGCTTAAGCAGTAGCAAGCAATTCTCCCTTTCTATATAGATCTATTTCACCATTTTGACAGGAAAATAGGAAAGAGCCCACGAAAGTGGAAAGTGCAAATTATTAGCCATTTAGCATAAGAGAATGCTTGATTTAGCCTGATTTTCAATAATTTGTAGATATTTGTTATAAAGTAGTTCACTAATATTCCCTGAACTACCATCCTCTGAGAGTGGAAAATACGTAATAACATCCCCAGTATGGTGGAACTAGTCAGTTAATATGCAGGTAGTGCGGGAAGAAACCCTTCACACAGACAAAAGCAAAAAATAGACTGTTTACACTTATATGTGATAATTAGGATCACAGTAAGATGACAGTCCTACTCAAATAACAGAAGTCTTTTAAGTTTATTGCCCAAGAATAGTTATGCTAAATAGGTACCTGAAATATTTGAGATGGGTATGAGATAAGTTTAGGATCTAGGTTTAGGATCTAGGGAGAGAGGAGAGGAGCAGCTGGTTTATTTAGCTTGCAATTCAGCTTCCTAAGGTCATATGTCCCTCACCAAATTACTTGAACAGTACATACGTTTATTATTCGCATTTGCTTGCCCAGGTATCCTTGTGGTTTTTCAATACCAAGTGTTATCAATTTAAACTTATCTAATCAATCCAAATAAAGTCCAGAGCCTGGAGCAGGGGCTATATGTTAATTTGCACTTGAGCTCCACTTTGTGTAATGCAATCATGCTGATTGTGTCCAGTGGACAGCTCTGGTGACAGATGCAAAGGACCCCTGCTAGCCTATGATAACCAGCTTATGCACTGCCAGCAGCATGCAAACTAGCTAGCTTGAAGGCAATGCTCATGCAAAGTGTAGTCAGAGCCAGATGCTGTCAAGGGCAGCAGACAGCTGATGATAGCAACACATGGTCCTGTGCTCTGTTTTGCCCACAGCAGCCCACTGGAAAGCTGAGCTGACTGCTGCTGATGCCAGGAGAAAAAGGTGGGGTATGTGGCATGCAGCAATCTGCACCAGAAAGGTCTCTCTTATAACCATCCCTCCTCTGAGCCTCTTGTTTGGGCACCTTGAGAGTTGCACAAACAGACTTTGTAAGCAAGGTATATACTAATTACAAGTACAAAGCAATTATTTATAGATATATTGTTTATCAGCTCTACACCCAGTAGAGCTAGGATTAAGGAACCATTGGTAGTCTCAGCAGTAGCATGCTCACCGTGAGCTCTCTGGAGACCAGGCAGAGGTATATTCGAGGCAAAGGGTTGGCCTTTTCTGCTCCCTGGAGTTGATCTTCAGTGTGGCTGACTTGCTGTAGCCCAACCCTTTGTAGTATTTTCTGCTTTTCATGCTCATATTTTTCCTCTTTCATCTTTAAAACCCCTGTCTCAACAATCCAGCCTCTTCAATTTTATCTTTCTTTTCTCATGTGGCCCTGCTCTACAGACTCTTTCACAACTCTTCTGCACTACACGATTTCTTCATCAGCCTAAGCCAAGATTATGCAGCTGGAACATGTTAGACCTGAGCTGAGCCATGAGGAAGGGGGAGGGGGGGTTGGTTAAAAGGGGGCCACAGAGGAAGTGGGTTACAGATACTCAGGGGTACCAGATCAAAAGCTGACCCTCGACCACAGACACTGAACCTTTTATCTCTTTCCTGAATCAGAAGCCATTACTCCTCTCACTCTCCCAACAATGTCTTCCCTCCAAGGCCCCCTAATGACACCCGTGGCAAGCTGGTACCATGTAACAGACAGCAAAACCCAGTTTTACCACTATCACTGAAAATCCATTCATTAAGTGCTTTGCTTGGAGCTTATCCTGGCCAGAAGTGCTGCCAGACAGTATGGTCAAAGTGCCCTATGACAGTTTAGGTGTTAGAATTTAGCTTGGTGCTGGATGCTCAAGGTTTTGTAGGGGTGATAAAAAAATAATCTGTCTCCTCTTTTTTCTCCTTGTATCTCTGAAACCTGCCTCCTGGAAAGAGCTTTTTCATCAGACCCCTTCCAGCTGAGCAGAATATTATTCAGACAAAAAAAACTAGTCCAAATATTCTTTCCTTTTCCTAGGGAACTGCCGGCCAGAAGTGGGAGGATGCCCATCTCTACTAACATTGGAGTTACTTAAGTGTAAGGTCTCGTCAGTGAATAGAGAGAGCAGAGCTCCCTCTGCAGGACTGGAACAAAGCCAAGGGAAGACACGTGTCTTTGTTTGAAACCTTCTGCTGAGAGTCCGTGTTGCAGGAGGCCAGAATCCAATTATCTAACATCTCATTTTTGGTGTGTTAAATGGCATTATAGATAAACATGATTTGATGTTTTTTTCATGAACTAGACTTAAATGTAATCATAACTTTTGCTTCAAGGCATAAACTGATTATTGAAAGAATGAAGGAAAAAGTTCTATGTCTCAACCCCTGAGTTGCATAATTCTGTTAGCTAAATATAATTAATGAAGTCTTTGAAGCAGCATTGTAGTTTCTTCAAGAGATAGAGAATAAAACAAAAATCTACTACCATGTGCCTAAATTTTTGGGTTTTGGCACTTGGTTTTGGTGGTTTTCTTTGGTGGTTATTTACATGAGGATGTCAAAAATGTCAGAATGACTGTATTAATCTAGCAGAGTGGAAGTATTTGGGCTTCACTTTACAGTCACTGAAGCTGATGGAAAATGTGCCTATTACTCCAGTGGCAATAGAATAAGACACTTAATTGGAAATATGCAAGCAGTGATAAGAATATACCAACGTTAAAATGCAATTCACTGAAAATTCTCTTAGGTTTTAGAAATAATCTGATCAAGAATTGGAAGAGAAGAAGCTATCCAAAGTCAAAATGTTTGTGTAAAAAGCTCCTTCTGCTTTATTTGTTTCCTCAAAAAATTAATTCAGTGCAAAAGCATTATTCAGCATAAGTGAATACAAGGATGAATTTAAATATCTTATCTATTCATTAAAAATCCCAGACGAACATTGCAAATTTTCCTGGTTTAGGGCTGAAGTCAAATCAAGCTCATCCAAAGCCTTTTTGCCTTTTGCCTAATTAATATAGTTCAAAAAAAATTAAATGGTATGTGTGTGTGGGGGGTAAACTTGATAAAATATAATAGACATAAATGTAATGTTTCCAAGGAGAACCGAAGTATGAAAACAACAGATAACAGAACTCCTTTCTGTCTGGATGGCTTCAGTGAGGTGTTGCTGAGTTCCCAGACCCTTACATCTTTGAACCAGGCACCTGTGAGTTTTCTGGATTGCGTTCCTGAGCCTCTTGTATACTTTGTGGATTTTGGAGCAACTAATTTATCTCTTTCCTTCCCTTTCCCTGAGCTGCAGGTAACAATCTTAGAAAGATTTGGATGAGAACATAAGGAACAGAAATTTTAGGTTTCATAAATTGGTTTTGGGCAGCTATAACTTACTCTCAGCACCTGGGAATTTAAAAAATTGCATATATGCACCATTACTATTTGACAAGTAAAAGGTACCTCAACTAAGCTTAAAATATTTTTATGCTCTGGCAAGCTCCAAAGTTAGCAGTATAAAAAGCATATTCAGACATCTTGAATTGAGCCTTCTCACCCCCACTGCTGACACCCCCACCTTATCCTACCAGCAGTACTGTACATCACCCAGAGACCAACTGGTATCCAGAAATACTGTCTGAAATATTACAGCCATATGTGCAGGTGTTGAAAGGCATTTTAGTAGGGCAAAAGTAAACTTCATGGAGGACCCATGGGCTTTTGTTTGCTCAGCCTTGCTGCACAGGGAAGGCCAGGGGCAACACTGACACCTTCTGATAAGAGGTGGTTACATCCATTCCCTTGCTATTGCAGGGAAAGAGGCAGGATGCTCTGCATCTGCAGGGGTGGGTGGTTCTCACATCTATTTCTATTCTATTTCTGTAGCTTCAGGCATCTCTCCAAGTCCTTTCAAACATTGCACCTTTCAACATTCAGCTTGATGGAAGTTTCAGCTTAAAAGAGATACAAGAGAAGGAAAACGGGGACGAGGGCTGGCAGAGGCCTCCACTGACAGAATCTATCAGAATAAATGTAACTGTGTTGTTTCTGCATTGAGGTCCTCTCATTTTTAGGAGTTCAGTTGCAAAACAATGCCAAATGTAGGAATTAGATTCAGAAAGTCATCAGGTCATTGGATACTGCAGATAAAAAGCCTGCAGAAACAGATTTGTTTTTCCAAGAGCATCATTTATAAAGAGATACAGATTTAACTGCAAAGAGAGAGTTATCTAGTGGTTAAAGAAGCAGATAATAAATAAAAATGCTTGGTCTAAGTGAAGAAAATTTTGCTTTACACATATGAGTTGTATCACATTGCTTACGGGGAGAAAACCCAAAATAGAAGAATCTAAAAAATGATTCACTGGAGTGAATGTAATGGGATTCTGTTTGCTGCAGGAAATCTGGGTAAAATACAATGCACTAGTTTTCCATTCATATTACCATAGCCACAAAATCCACTTAGTGCTAGTGACAACAATTTGAAACTCCTCTTTATGTTTTGTCCACACCAAGCACACATCTGAGATCAGTGTATGATTGGAGTATACATTATAAATTATAGTAAGATCAAGTTACTGGTAGGTGGATTAAGAGTAAATGGCACTTGATATGCTCAGATCAATATCCTGCCCTTGTTCTCTCTAAACACATACATCACAACACGTCAGGCTTCATACTGAACTCAGATTCCTGCCAGGCTAGTTTCTTCCTGAAGCTGACTATTCTGGAGGTAGAAAATCAGAGGAAGTGTTAAGGGATATTGCTCATCTTTCAGCCAATGCACCAGAGACACTTTGCAAAGGAAAGTATGGGAAGGGATGATACATTCTGAGTTTCAACCTGCTACTGTATCAAGGCTCAGCTGATATTTATTTATTTATTTATTTATTTATTTATATGTATGTATCCAGTAGCTGCAAAACACTTCTTTCTATCCCACACAAGAAATAAATAACTTCATTTCTCAGTAACCTCATTTTTAGGATGAGGCACTGCAATTATGTTTCTTAACTGATAATATGGGACTCAGGAGTGCTAAAGAATAGTGGTTCTGAATAATAGCAGATATTCACCTCTTTCTTCAATTAAATAGCCATTGTAGTCATGAAAACTATTTTAATTAACTGAAGAGGTCTTAAGTTCCTTTTTTATAGAGTGCCTATCTCTAGCATCCTAAATCCAGAGTCATAGAACCATAGGATAAGCTGAGTTGTAAGGGACCCATCAGGATCGAGTCCATCTCCTGGCCCTGAACAGGACACCCCAAAAGTCACATCATGTGTTTGAGAGTGTTGTCCAAACACTTCTTGTACTCAGACAGGCTTTGTGCAGTGACCACTTCTCTAAGGAATTTGTTCTAGTGCCCAACCACCCTCTGGGTGAAGAACCTTTTCCTAAAAGCCAACACAAACCTTCCCTGTCTCAGATTCATGCTGTCCCCTCAGGTGCTGCCGCTGGCCACCAGAGAAAAGAGACCAGAGTACCTGCCACTCTGCTTCTCCTCAGGAGGATGTTGAAGACCACAATGAGATTCCCACTCTTCTCCAGACTGAATGGACCAAGTGACATCAGCCACTCTTCATATAACTTCTCCTCCTGACCCTTCACCATCTTCTTGGCCTTCTTTCGGGTGGTCTCTAAAATAGTTTTATATCTTTCTTCAACTCTGGCACCCAAAACTGCCCATAGCACTCGAGGTGAGGCCGCCCCAGTGCAGAGCAGAGTGGGACAATCCCTTCCCTTGCCCAGCTGGCGATGCTGTGCCTGATGCATCCCAGGACAGGGTTGGCCCTCCTGGCTGCCAGGGCACTGCTGCCTCACATTCAGCTTTCCCTTGACCAGGACTCCCAGATGCTTTTCCATGGGGCCACTCTCCAGCATCTCATTCCTCAGTCTGTTTGGACATCCAGGATTGTCCTGTCCCAGGTGCAAGAATCCGTCACTTCTCCTTGTAAAACTTTATATGATTGCTGATAGCTCAGCCCTCTAATTTGTCAAGGTCTGTCTGCAGGGCCTCCCTACCTTCAATGGAGTCAAACAGCTCCTCCCATTTAGTATCATCAACAAACTTATTTAGTGTACCTTTGAGTACTGTGTCCAAGTCATTAATGAAGATGTTGAAGAGAACTGGACTGGAAGAAAACCATTAATATTCATTGCAGGAATTTCAGATCAAAGCCAGTTAACAGGATAAGCCCTGGGAACCTACCAAATAGACCTGATTTGTGCAAAAGTCTATGTCCAGCAACAATTTTAGTACAGGGAGATTGCTTTTTATGTGGTAACTCTACCTCAGTTTGAATAATAAGATAATTATTTTCATACCCAGAAATAAGCCTGGGTATGAAAAGTAAGCTTGGTCATNGCTTTCATTGTTTCTTATACAGCTTTTATATGAAATAAGCCTAGGTATGAAAAGTAAGCTTGGTCATTTCAGTGGCTGTTTTTTATTGCCCACTTGCATTACTGACTGATACCATTACTGCAGCTGTATACAACTTCAAAAACAACATATCTTTTTTTGCACAAATGACATTATTTCCTTGTTCTTCTAAGGAGTATGGTACCTTGTGCTCATAATGAATCATATATCAGAAAAAGACAGAAATCAGTATTGGTTTCTCTATGCTTTTTTCCACATAATCTATTTAATGTAATTGAATGATGAGGAGTGAGTTTATTGTCTGATGGAAACTTGCATTTTTAGGGTGCAAGAAAGCAGTTGCAGAACATAACTAGCTCTGTCAAAATTTTAAGAAACATTTTTAAATTTCCAGGACATCCCAGTAAATCTACTAAAAAATTTCCTTGTCTAAGCCCAGAAACACAGAAAATAAAGAGAACTATAGATAATTTGTCAAATGAACAGCATTTCCCACATTATCAATTATTTAGTTTTCAACTTACAAAACATTTTGTTGCTATGGATTAATCCAAAATGAAAATCGAAAAAGTGCCCAACATTAAAAGATATAAATATTTAACTCAAAACATCCAGCATTAAACCCTTTGAAATATCCAGCTTTTTCTTCAGTCCAGCAGTTAAAATGACAATGACTATGATCCAGAGGTGCCTGCCTGTAATTTTTGGAGAATAATCTCTCATGAAAATGAAAAATGGCAGAGGTACAAGTTAAGGAAAAAATACAGAAGAGACTAACACCAGGAGAAAGATAAAAGTATTGTGTAGAACAGCACACAGTAGAAGTCCCCCAAGTCAGGAGAGCACCAGCAAGATGCGCACAACTATTGGATTGGGCAGCAACCCCGTGGGCCAGAACACAGTGTCCTTTGCTGAGGATACACTAAAATTGGAGTGATGACAATATGACAGAGCTGAGTCAATGCTGGGGTAGAGTTCACTATGTAGCATATAGCAGGGCCCTTCCATTCAGCTTCCTACACTTTGCCTTTCCCAGAAGCGCAATGACATTTGTATGTGACTCAGAAGAATTCAGCATCCATTAGTCTGCCGTCATAGACTCCCAGGCTGGCAGGATAGAGCAGTGCCCCTTCTAAGGTCATATATTTTTCATTTCTCTTTTAATGTTCATAAATGCTTTCATACATTTCTGACATTGACAGAGAAAAACCACAGTCTCAATAAAAGTATTGAACCCTGAAAATTAGACTCAAATTTATGTGGCAGTTTAGAAACATGATGCCTCATTCCAACAGACACGCATTTTGGAAGCACTGCCAAGGCATTACCTGATTAGGTTTCTCATGATTACAACACACTGCTGTACCATCTAGAAGGAGTTCAGAATGACTCAGTCTCCTCATTTTTATGATGCATTATATTTTTTCTTTTGTTGCTGTGCCTCCAATATTCATAGTATTATGTTTCTTAATTTGAACTTATTTCCCAGCTCATCAATTCAGTTGTCCAATGTTATTGTCCTAAGGATTTACAACCAGATCATTGTTTTTCAAGCACTATTTTTGTCTGCTTCTAGTTTTGCCTCAGCTTTCTGTAATCTGAAACTAATATTTCTATTGTGGTCATATAAACTGCATCACTCAATGCAATCCTGTCACACCGAGCAAGCCCAGTTTTACCTGGTAAATGAAGTGCATGCCTCCAGGTGCTCTGATATTTTACATAATAGAACAAAATGAAATCAGATCAAATCAAACCAGATCAAATAGAATTGAATAGGAAGACCACTATTCTCAGAAGAAGAGGTTGAGTTCTGAAGTGTCTGCCTAGAAAGCAATCCTCACTGCATTCATTCACACCAGGACTAACATAAGTTTAAAGTCCTAATCAAACCATAACAAACTCTGTCAGTACCCCAATTCTACATCCCTCAAAAACTTTGCCTATTTGGAAATCAGAAGAGGATGCAGAGGTGTCCCTGCAGGGTTGCTGATGCTGTAACAGCTACCAGGACAATAAGCTGTTTTTCCACAGTCCATCATCTGGGACATGCACGGGTGAGGCATGCTGCCTTCTCAGCAGCAGCCACAGAGCTTTTTCAGAAGTCCCTAGAAGACTTCAAAGCTGGTTGTGTCAGAGTACTGGTGATGGCTGGGAGAGAGTTAATGTTCTTCATAGTAGCTTGTATGGGACTATGTTTAGGATATTTGTCCAAAACAGTGTTGACAACACAGGGACTTTTTAACTACTGGTGAACAGTGCTTACACAGGGACTTTTCTGTGTACAGAATGTGTAAGTTCCTCATTTTGTCCATGACAGGTGTAAGTAGAGAGTAGACAGAATCCTCTTGTTTTCTCTTGTATTTCCTGCAACAAGACTTTTTGAAAAGTAAATTAAAAGGTTTGCTGCTGTCAGCTTATAAATAGTCTCCAAATGACTGTAAAATATCCCCATGATACAATTCTTCAATCTCTTTGTTACCCCTAGGTCATGTGAGAACATCAAATTGCAGAAAAAATGGTATACTATAGAGAGATGGTGAGTACCATCAACATGCTGCTTTATCCTGTCAACCAAAGTTCTGGAGAAAGAATTACTATTTCAAAAGTGGGGAAAAAAAAACCCTATTAAATATTTTCTGGGTTATGCAAACTGGGCATTGTTCTCTTTCTCTAGCCCTTGAACCCATCTTTTCCGAGAGCTACATCTATTTTGAGTAGCACCCTCCTTAACCACCAGTGACAAAAGACGTGTATACGTCCACATGCCCACATGGGGATGGCACCAAGCTAACTTTTTCTCTCCCCAGTGAAAGAAAAGGAGAACAAGGGAGTAAAGGTAAGAGGAAGAACCTATAGCAAGCGTTTCACGGTTCAAGCCTGAAGGATCAGGGAAGGCTTCCTGTCAGGCAAAGCATCAACTGCAAATCTCCCAGACAACCCTGAGGCAGCAGTAAGGAGGGAGCTGGCTAGAGATGAGGTTTTAACAGATGGTTCTGCTGGAACAGATTGAGCTTCACAGACTTGATATCTCACAACAAGAGATGCAACATGAAAATTAATCCAACACTTGCATGAAATGAATGAAATTGGAGGAGAAACATTCATTCTACATAGGGGTGGGGTATATTATACGCTGTCTTCTGGGTAACTGTGATTAGGCAGACTAGGAACTACAGCAATGAAGCTGAAATGCAGTTGGAACATGAACAAGAGTTTTGGCAGAGGAATCACTGAGAATTCTGGTAGTCTTTTGGGCATGGTTGCTAACAGACTTATAGATGGAAGTGACATAAAGATTATGAAATCAAAGTTGTGTCAGATATCAGCTAGGTGACATTAGAGATGAATGTGAGACATGAAGTGAGGATACTGGAGCTGTGGTTGTCAGACTCTCAAATCAAATGTTATACCCCCAACATATGCGACAACTGAGTTATCATGGCTTTCTATATGACATTAGCTCATCTATTGTGTTCTCATTTCCAGAAAGGAGCAGTTTAATTTTATTTAGTCTTCTGTAATAAGTCACAAAATGCTCAATGATTAATTGAACAGACTGCTATTTGATCGGGAGTTCTTTGGCATAGTTTTCCTTCCTAGTGAGTGTGAATGTCTTCTAAATAGCTTTCAGCTCATTTACATATAAATTTAAGTCACATTAGAGTTCACTTATTCCATTGATATATTAATCCCTTTCTCAGTTTATGTCAATTTGGGAACTTGCTACCTCCCTGAATATTTTGTTCTCAAATTCAGACTGTTTAAACACGACAATATCTTATAGTTTTAACAAATTAATTGCAATAAGTTAGCAATCTCATTGTGAGCTGCTGAATTTATTTATCAATATGATTATGCTAGTACTTTTATTTATAATCCACATCTGTTGTAAGTATATACAGAAAACATAGTGGAAAATTAAAACAAAGACCTGGAGTGAAGCTTCATTTACAGCAGTACCTTCAGGTGGTCAGTGTTTCACCAGTAGGGCATGGATGGAATAATCTCAGTTAGGACAGGCAGGTTTCATCCACTGGCTGAATGCTGTTTGGCTGTGAGCAGAGTTAGCTGCAGGACCCTGTGGGCTTTAAAATTCTCTGGGTTCAGGAGAGGATTGCTCTTAGCTCCTGGCTCTGAATATGATCACAGATATACACAGGTGATGATGTTACTACAGTGGCAGATTTTGTGGTACCAGACTATTGGACTTCTAAGGCTGGCCATTTTTGCCCTCCAGTTGTTCTATCCTTTATATGCTTCAGCAAGCTGTATGTTACCTGGGTATGTTGCAGCAAAGTAATTTGGCAGCCAAAGATCTCTTTCTCAACTTAAACCTTCAAAGTTAAGGCAGTTGCCTTAAAAAAAAAAAAAAACCAAATAGTTTTGTCTTATGGGGAAAAAACAATAAACAAAAAAATCTCTTGGAAGAAAAACACGTATATATATTACACATCTCTATGTATACAAAATTTGGACAGGATCTTTAGGTGAGGAAGTCTTTCCTCCACCTTTTTTTCAACTCTACAGTGATGGAATTACCTTTATTTTGAAAAACAGCTCTGCCTTTGAGGCGGGATCTTGTCGCTGTTGCAACACAGATGGCGAGGAAAAATGAAGGACCAAGTTGGAGACAAGGTTGAGACAAAATTAATCAATTATTTAATTACAGGCGCGATTTTTATAACCCTCACATTGCTATATGGCAAAAGATCATTGGTCTCTGGTCCAACCACCTCCCTAAGTGATTGGCCGAACTTCATGACACCTATTTTCAAAATATTTTCTACTTAGATTCATAACAACTCTACAACACCTGCAAGATGTTTAGAAAACCGTCTTGCATGTTCGCATGAGAACTAAGAACTTTCTCACAGAATACTTGCAAAATGCTGGATTTTTCCCTGCCAGCAGCTTTTCAGAACCCACAGGATCTTTCCATGCTACTGGAGTACTTGACTTTCCCAGTCACTTCCATGTAGTGGATAGCCCAGTGTCAATGGCCCTTCATCCCCATTTTCCCCTCTCTTCTCAGTATTTCTGTAGGCAAGTTGCTCAATCTCTTCAAACAACTCTTGTTCCTTCTCTTATATTCCAGCTTCTGAGCTAGTCATTCAGCCTTTCCCCTGCCAATCAAGTCTCTATCCCATAACAAGGGCTCTCACACACCCCAAGCGCTTACATGACACTGGTTGCATAGCAAAGTGGAGATTTGGAGTATTGGATGGGAAGGATGGAGAAAGAAAAAAATGTTTAAATTAAGCTTAGGCAGATCTGCACCACATCAGCCTATCTGTTACGGAACAATTAAATACATGTATTTGTGCATTCATAAGTAGAGAAGGAAGAGCTAGCAAAAGAATATAGAACCTGCTGTATCACATTGTGCAAGTAGTTAATTATCCATCGTTGAATCTGAAGAAAATACATGGGAGCCTACCTTATCAGCCGAAACTGGAGAGGAGGTTTGCTTTCAGATTTGTTTCTGATCTTGGTCTTTCTTAAACTTGAAAGGTTGGTTTACAGTGCTCAAAATATCCTACCCAAAACCACTGATGTAGTAAAGCAGAAGAGGAGGGGTAGGTGTAAGGGCTTATTCCAGGAAGTCTTTGCAGTGGCTGCACTAATGTTGTGTTCTGAGGAGTTTAACATTATTTCAACCAGTTGGTTTTAAAGTCTGATATTCACAAGCATTGTAGAAGATTACTCAGCACACCCTCTGAATAACTTTCCACTTTATTTTTAGTCTTTCTGAATCCAGTGACAGGCGGGAAGTGAGAAAGGAAGTTACAGTGGGGGAATATTTTAGCAATGTCAATAGGCTGTCAGTAAAGCTCTAGAAACCAAAGCCGTGAGCTGCTTTCATTGCCTGCCCCTGCTCTGAGTCCTTCTATGTCCCAATCATCATACACAAAGCTCTCACTTTGAAGAAAAGATTTGTGGCAAAATTCCTACATTTGCTGCAAGGCATTACCAAAAATATGGGTTCCTTGGGGCCAAGAGGTACTCAATGCACTTCACTGGCCAAGAAACTCAACAGGTAGGGAATGGGGCAGAAAAAACTCATGTACTCCTTGTAATAATGAAGGGTTATAGGTAATTAAGAGTTGCAGGTATGAACAATACTTGCTTTATTGCTATACACGCCTGCCACTTCAAGGCTATAAACTAGACTGGTGAACAACCTAACGACTGCTGTGATTTTTAACAGGTGATTAAAAATTTATTGAAAGATCTATTATAAATTTATTAAATTATACAAACATTTATACTCTTAGATTCAAATCTGATAGAATGAACTTATGATAGAAAAACAAATTCAGTGCTTACCTTGAAAATAAGGACCTTATTTAAGTAATGCTAATAAAAATTAAAGTTATTTTGTTTTAATGGGAAAGAAAGGGAGAAGTTCTTCTGTTTTGTTGAACAAAGTACAGCATTTACAAAATCCTCTTATTTTATATAAAAGAGTACTTTAAAACTAGTCTTTGAAATGGGAGGAACATTCTATAGAGATTAAGCTTTTAAGGAGAGGTGGGTGGCTCTAGAAGACCTGTCTAAAAGGGGTGGGATGAACATGACTTGCTGTATGGCATTGAGACAGCCCTGCTTCGTTTATGCACTTCAGAAGAGTGCTCCTTACTTGGTTTTTGTTTTATCTTAGAAAAGGATGGTATGAGCAGCAGTGTCACTCACTGTTTCATAAACATTGAATAAAATATTTGTCTTTAAAATATCTTGCTGTAAGATGTCTTTTTTTCCGTTGGCTGACTTACACAAGAGCTGGAAACAAACAAATCATTTTACTGCTCGTCAGTTCATGACATTCATTCTCGTTGTGTATATGAAGAGTGATAACAAAAGAAGAGGAAAAAAACTTTACATACCAGGACAAGAGAAAGGTCAGATTAATATTATCTGCCACGTGGTTCCTGCCCAAGGAACAGAGAAAAAGAACTGCAGGAAAAAGGGGCAAATATGATTTGTTGTGGCAGAAACACAAGTCTGAAATAGATTTATTGGCATTGTTCAGCATATAGACAAGTTGTGACAGTGACAAATGCACTTTCTGAAGAAAATCTAAGAGTTTTGTTGCTGTATGTTTTCTTGGAGTCAGGAAGTACCTTGCCTGTCATAATTATCTAGAAAATCAGCCATTGATATTTTAAAGTACGTTCTTGAAAAGTACAGGTATTTTCTCTACAGTGTATGGCTGTATGCTTTTCGTATTTAATGTAACCACCAAAATATGTTCTTATGTTTAAAAAAGACAATTCAGCAGCAATTGCAGAAATACCCTAACACCTCCAAGCTGTGAACCCTCCCTCCAAGCATGTCAGACCAGCCATTTCTGGCTACATGCACAGCAATTGTAGCACAAAACCCACTGAGTGCTAATGTGACTATTAGGGATAATGTTTCCAAGCACCAATCCCCCTCAAAAGTGCACTCCCAATGACCTGAAAGTCTGTAGCCTCTTTACTGGTCTGCAGCCCTCTGTCTGCTACTGGTACTGCTGGTCTCAGAGCAGAACAGATGCCAAAATATTACTGACTGAATGCATGGAAGACAACCTGCACAGTGAAAGAACAGAAGGCCGGCACCGAAATATGCCTTATGCTGGGTATAAAAATGTATGATACCCAACTGGCATGGCCAGGTGAAGAGGTGCAAGAGGAAGAATTGCAGAAGAAGGAAGGGCAGGAGCAGAGCAGAGGTGACATAACTGTACACAGCTTCCTTACCTTGGCCTGGGGCAGGCACATAAAGAGAGCAGAGATAAAGCTAGTTAGCAGGCCCTTGAGCTCTCAGTATTGCCCTATCTCATTTAGGCATTTAATTGTTACTCTATAGTCAAGGAAGTAGCTCCAGGAGCACCTCTGTCCCAGATTTTTCATAGCATTACATGAATATTAAAAAAATTAGGATCTAATGCTTGTAGGAGTCCAAGGTGACTAGTTTCAGTGTGGACAACTACCTTCCACACTTTCATATCTGGGGTGCATATTGACCATGCACAGAGCTGTATCCCTGCTGTTTCTCAGGAAATAATATAAGTGGTAATCCCAGCAGGTCCCTTTGAATGCAGGGTCTTAGTGAGTCATGCCAATCAAACCTGTTTAAATCTGCATCTGTTTTTTTCTTTCAAGTAACCTTATATACTTTCACTGCTAAACGTTGCTCTTCAAACAGCAGTTTTACAAACACAGTAGAATGTTCTGTATCTCTGAAAAGCTGTGGAAAAAATAAGATAATGAAAAATTAGTCCCATGATGAGCAATTTAGATTCATATTGCCTGTCTTTTTCTCAAATTTTTAACTTCCTTTTCTCAGTTTATGTATGGAAAAAAAACCTGAGATTTTTCTTTTCCAGGTCAGTTAATGAAATGAAGTGGGTATATGCATGTAATGTTTGTGTCATATAAAAAGTCACCACTTTTCTGCATCCGTTCAGTCTCATATCTACAAGGCAACGAATGCACTTATTTTTTACCACGTTTATTTTTACGCTCAGCTGTGACATAGAAGAACTCAATTTCAAATTACTATTATCCGTGTACATTAGTTTCTCTCTGAATTTTCTAAAGAAAATTAATGTATTACTAGTACGAAATTGATCAAAATGTAACTCTGGAGCTCTGAAGCCATAAGAAACTGCATCCTGTCCCACTGAAGTTAATATGATTGCTGCCATGCACCTAAATCAGAACAAGAGTGGTCTCTGCTCATTTGGGGCTTTGGTAGGAAGAGAGATTAGCGTAAGATTAATTAAACTCAAGATAAATCATTAAATCATTAAAATTCAAAGAAAGGTAGACAAGAGAGAACCTAGAGAAACATGAATTGTGAGAACAGAATTAACACAAGTTAAGAACAAAAGAGGAAAACCATAAATATTATTTTAAATTTAAAATACATATATATAATACATATGTATTTTTAACATATCTGAGGTACCAATAGTTTTCTTTTGAAAAGCTTTGGTCAGAAAGAAGTGAATCAGTAAGTAAAAAAATCTAAGGATATTCCCGTTTCAGCAAATCAGTAACATAAGGGAAGACATTGTACGGAGTGCTGAAGGGCAAGGTCTCATCCACTCTAGGTAATTTCTTTTTTTTTTTTTTTTTTAGTTTGTTTAGTTTGTTGTTCTCAGGGTTTTTTTGTTAGTGGGGTGCTTTTTTTGTTGGTTTATTTGTCTGGGTTTTTTATTGTGTTATAGTCTGAAAGTTTTGGGAGAAAAAATACTTAGTGTCACTTGGTAAATCAGGCTCAAGCCCTTCTCTAATCAGTGCTCCATTGCACAGACGAAGGGAAAGGTTGTTCCACTGTCCCCTGAACAGAACAGAGCAAGAAAGACCAGCATCAGGGTATGCCGAGGGCTGCAGTTGGGGCAGAGCTGTGCAACGAGAAAGAACAGAAAGCAAGAACTGAAAGCAAGTGATCTGTCATAGAAACACCATGGTCAAATTACCAGCATAATGTTTGCTATCCTTCCTGTCTCTCTCTGGCTTAAAAAAACCCCAAAGCGCTCTAATCCTGGACCTCAGATTTTTGAAATGACTAAGTCATTTCAGGCTGTTTGTTGGTGGACTTTAATTTTACAGTGAGTAAAAGTTCCTACTGGAAAATTTCTGGTCAGTGGAAGCCTCAAAAAAGAAAAAAGCTTCTTCCTGGAATTTGTGAGTAAAGACTGGAACAGATCAATCAGGCGAAAGCAAGGGTCAAGTTTTGTTCAGTAGATTTGCTGCTAATTGTTCATGTAAGAAGACACAAATGGGGAATCACATCATTCCCCATAGAGAGATGTCCTGCTGCTCCTTATTCCTATGTCTGGGCAAACAAACACACACGTGCACCCTCCTCCCACCATGCACATTTTTTTATCTATTAATCTAAAGAAAGATACATATATTAGCCTGCATGCCTACTATCTATTCATAGGAAAACAGGTTTTTCTATATAAAAGATTTATGGCTCCTGATTGTATCAGGTTTCCTTCCTAAAGGCATCTAATCCATCTGCACAGTTATCACATTTTTCTGATCTGTTTTCCTCTCTGCGCTTTCCATCTATCTCCAGCTACCACCATGGTGGAAGCTAGAGCTGTGCTCTGGTTCTGCACCCCTGGCCCCACTGGAAAGTGTTCGCTTCACAGCCTGGAAGATAGGCTCCATTCTATTTCCTCTATTTCCTCTCCTTGGAAAATAGTCTCTATCAATACATTTTGCAATCAGTCATGTATGACACAGAAGTATAGGATTTATGGGTAGATGGACTGAAGGTAGAACAATGGAAAATAGATTTGGGAAAGAGGTTAAGAGATCATCTACCCTACAGAAAGACTAGAGTGTTCTATGTGTCTCTAGGCCTTAGAAAGCCACCTCACTTATTCTATCCATAAAACAAAACAAACACAAAAAAAACCCTGAAACCCCCAAACAAAAACAAACAAACAAACCAAACAAAATCCCCACAAACTACTATATACAGCATTTTACTACTCAGCTATTCTGCCTGCTGTAACTCATTTCCTAACCCCTGATCATTTTTCAAATTAAGCCTATTGCTTCTTGTTCTGGCCAAAGTGAATATGACAAGACAGTTTATCATCATAATACTGGAAACTAACCTTCTCTGTATTTAAAATCTACTGTCATGACTTCTTTACTCTAAACTAGATAACTCAGCTCCTTCAGATTTTCTTCAGAAATCATATTAGTTAGACCTCTGATCATTCTTGTTGTTTTTCTCCAGCTGTATCTTATGCTACAAATTTCTCCCATGGCATTCATATCAGATCAAATAACAGCATTATTCCAAATCTTAAAGTATACATATTTGTACATACCAATGTGATATTCATAGGTTAGTTCTGTTTTGCTTTGTTGTGGTTTCTTTTGTTTTACAAAACCATTGTATTTTTATATGTGTTCACTCTGCCATCAACCACACGTCTCAGATTTTAGCCGGGTGCTCCGCATCCTCTGTTTGTAAAGATTATTATTTCTACATAGTATAAAACTTTGCGTTTATCTTTATTAAATTACATCTACTTTTCCAGGCCTCTTCTCCAATTTGCCAAAATTATTTTGACTTCTAATCTTGTCCTTCAAAGTGTTTGCAACCCTTCTCAACATGGAGTGACTTGCAAGTTCTTAAAGCTGTGTTTTTTGTTCTCTACTCCCTTTTCCAAGGCCATTAATTTAAGTTCTGAACATTAATGGCCCTGGAAAGATTGGTTCAATTTGGGAACATGGCATTGACATGACTCCTTAACTACATTTTTCCGAACAGTTATCTGGATGTTTACATTTCCCCTTTTACCTGTCACCTACTCTGTTTCAGGTGGTTGTTCTTGCTTTCCTAACATTCCTGTCTGGATGAACCACATCACATCTTCACTAGGACATATTCCTTTTCACCTTTATCACGGCTCTAAAACCCCTGAATTTTTCAGTCAGTAGATCCTTGCCAATATTTTTTACAATTGATAAAATTTAGCTTGTAAATTAGATAAAGGCATGAACTCAAGACGTAACAGCTGATCACAGTGGTGGTTATTATTTGTAAAAAAGGATGTCAAAATCAAGAGAATGAGAAAAAGTTCCTAAGAAGGTAGGTAATCTGTTCTAAACTTCCTGCTTAATATCCTGCCAGGGTATCAAATTTTTTGTCCCATTTTTATATGTCACTTTTCCTGACATGATATTTGTCCCATTATGCTTGGGAAGTACCAATAACCCAGTGGGTGCTAGTGTAATATAATCACTAGCAATAATATAAAAAAAAAAAAAGTGGTAGACGCATTAATTTATTTTCTGCATGACACCAACAGATTTTAGTGCTTGATAAATACAGTCAGTCAAATTCTGCATTTAGACAGCGTGTTTTTTCATGTTTTAGTTCACAACATGTTATTTGTACAGAGAAAGACAGAGAAATCTGTCATCTGGAAAATTAAAAAACTTAAAGATAGCCAACCCTGGAACAGAGTTTTCTTGGTTTCCTTGTTCATGATCAATTGTATCATGAGCACACCAGATAAAAGTAACCGAATATTTCATGGTTTTTGTTAGCAGTTGTTCCTTTAAAGTACCTTTATTTTGAGTTTGTTTTCATTCCACATATACATTTCAAACAGAAAATCATAAATAACACTTCATATCATAAAGAGCAATGTTGTGTACAAAAGAATAAATAAAAATGAAAGAAATGGGTATATCAGACATGAGATTCTCATCAGTATTTGTGTCTTACTCCGTATTTCTTACAGTAAATCAATCATTTTTGATGATAGGTAGATAGAAGGCCACTGAAAATTGTGGATATATAATTTTAAAAACACATTCAGCTTATGCAGAAGCATGAAGCAGTGCAGCTATCAGACCAGTATAAGTGCAGGGGGTCTTTTTTTCGCTTTCTCTCCCTTCAATCCCTGGTATTTGCAACAGTTGCTTTATTGAAACTTGTTGTAAATTAAATTGAAGGCACTTCTCTGAATAAAAGGCTTTTTGTTTCTGTTCATACAGCACAATTAACACAATGGAGTCAGAACCTAAAATGGAGCCAGCTGGGAATCAGAACTTGTGAAATGACAATTTAAGTAATATTTTCAATTTTTGTCATTATTAGAAGTTAAATATGTTGCTCAATCAAGGTTTAGGACTGCAGAAATTCTGTGCCCAAAAAAGATTTTGCATAAAAAATGACCCAAATTCAGTGAGTCAGATGTGGTTATACAGAATCCAAAAATTCTAATGGACTTTGGGTTTGACACATGGCTCAGTTTGCACTAGGTAATCTCACTGCTTAATATAAATCTCTGTCTATTTCTTATATACTGATAGTTTTGAATGCTAATTACGTCCTCTTTTTTATGGAACACTTCTATTACTGAAAAGAACTTAGACTTCAGTTTGTATTTTTTAATTATCATTTTCTCACTGCATCTCAAACTATGTGAACATAAGAGCAAGCTTGTTAAAAGAATTGGATGAGTGGAAAAGTGTAAAATATGTCTCACTCTGAAACACTTCTGTTGTCTATAGAAGCTAGACTGATGGAAAGATTCTCTGTCAAACTTTGAATGAATTCACTAGCAGTTGTCTTATCTATTAACAAGACAATTTGTTTCAGCTTTTGCAAAGAAATAGCTACCACAGTTTTTCTTCCCAGAAAAGCTTCCTCCTCACAGCAGTGAAAGGGGTGAATAGCTTATTTGAACAGCTCTGTCCACACACCCAGCATACCTCTGCCTCTCTATCTAGTGAGACCAATTTTCACGGTGGTGTGCTTCCAAACCTCATAAGTATGGCTAGAAAGGATGCTTCTTTACTACCGAGTGGTATAGGATACTATGTTCCTGGCCACATATTTTAACAGCTTTCCAGATCACAGCTGGATTTCTTGCCGTTATTTAGAGGGTATCACCCCCAAATTGCTGTGGTAATTGTGAGTATTGTTACAAGGCAGTCTAGCTAGGTGCTTTTCAGCCCTCATGCGCTTCCAGAAGATAAAACCCCAAATTAAAATGCTTTGCTTTCATACCACCACTGCCACCCCCACCCCGCTCCAAATGATCCTGCTGTGACAGCTAAGGCAAGCAACACATGAGTAATCCACTAGTGTAGCACACTATGTAACGTTTTGTAAAGATTGTAGCATTTTGTGTCGGTAGGTCCTCCATGTGACAGCTCTCTGCAGCATGCAACCTCCTCTACAAAACGCTGGTTTAGAAGAGCCATTATGTAACGCCTTTCGGTTCACGAAGAGGGATGGCACAGGCCAGGGGTAGCTGCAACCCACGGCTGTATTTCATAAAAGCAATTTCATTACTGTTACGTACTTCCTGACATGGTGTTCAAATTCTGGAACAGTGAAAGCTATCCCCATTTTACTTGACCTATCAATCTGAAATTTTAGAAGATGTTATAAACTTCCTCAAGTTGAATGTGTTTTGAACATTTAATTTTCCCACTAAGTGAAAATGACAATAAAAGCTCTTTAATAAATCCTAAGACATGCCACTTATATTTGCCAAGTTTTAGACTCTTTAGTAGATCAGTGTGCATACTGTTTTATCTTACATTAAATGAAAAATATTATTGGCACTGGTTCATATCTGTCAGGGTTAAAGATGCTATATTTATATCTCATTATAATCCATTTATCAGCTTCCAGACCCTGGGTATGCTGGGAATGTCAAAACTCCACACGATGTTTCTGAATGCTGGATTTTGCATTTGGATATTTGGAGTAGCAGGAAAAGTGTACAACCACATGTGTTATAGCAAGAAAACTCCCTGTTGACTGCATAGCTGCAGGGGTTGGCTCACAAGAACACATTTTCCCCAAATGCATGGCATAAATTAAACTCCGCAAATTACTTCTATATCTGCTTCAATTTTTTTTTCTGTTTTTCCCAAGGAGAAGTGAAATGCACTTACTGTCTAAAATACCAAGGTTTGGCTGAAACATAAGCCCCCAAGGCAGAGGATGACCTATGGGTCTTGCACATCCCAAGATAAGACCTTTGTGAAAGAGGAAAGATAGGAGAAATGCTTGGATTGCAGGTTGATAGCCATGCCTCAATTTCATTTCAGGATGCATTCATGAATTTCTTGGATTTTGATGCTCAGAAAGGAAGCAAGTTTCGAGTTTAGAACTCAAAAGGTTTTTGTCTTCAGAGAAGCCAGGATTTTGTTTTGGGAATATCTGATCTGCTTTCATATGGCTGAGAAAGCACACTAGTTTAACACTGAAATCATTCAGGTAGTGACTGATTAAATAAGGTAGTGACTGATTAAATAAAATAAGGGTAAATATCTTTGTCAATAGCTAAGAAGTTAGTTTTTTGGCAAAGTTCTTGCTATTAACACAGGCACTAAGTAGGACTAGGAACTGAGCTAATGTTAGAATGTAACATTAGAACGTAACAACTATATAAGTTACTGAAAGACATCAAATGTTCTGTGTCTATACCACAAGAAAACAGAATTGTTTGTTGTGAGTAACCCACAATGAGTGAGTAAACCAACAAACCCACAAACTGAATTCCACAAGTGCGCCCTGGATTGTTACTGTCCGTGCAGCCAGAAAAGAGAAATGGGGTGTGTGTCCCTCAGGGTCTTTAGAAGTCCAGACACTAAGGCAGAGTCTCCCTCTGGTAGCTTGGCTTGGCTCAGATCTCGGTTTTCTTGCCTAAGAGCTGAGGAATCGTGGGCAAAGGCATCTCTTTTGGGTTCTCTTTTGTTTCTTCTCCAAGGGGCCTGCTCCAAGCAGAGAGAGATTGCATGCCATACCGCAGTCCGGGGCTGCCTCGGGGAGTGCCTGACTGCACAAGCACGCACAAGTGAAGTGGAGTGGCTCTGCTCCAGCCCAGGCCATCCCACATGGGTGCAGAGAGCCTGGTTCTTCCCCCTCCAGCCCACAGGCGGCTTGCAGGGCATCAGCACCAACACCGGCCGAGTCCTGCAGGTGGCAGGAGGAAGCGGTGGGTGTCACTGACCCCACACGTGCCGGCACTTCTCTAGATGAAGCTGCAAGAGCTGCACCATAGGCTCCTGCCTCCCTGGGAGGGTTTCTTTTCACTGCCATATTTTCCCTTTGTCTCTGACTGGGGACCGCCATCCTGGGAGACAGAGCTGGCTCCATCTTCCCTTTGTCTCCCTACATGTGGTCGGCCACAGAGGCCACCATCTTGGAAGGGAGCAGTATCCCCAAAAATTTGGGTCTCTTTGTTTCCATGGGGGTCCTGAGATTTAGCAACTTTGTGTATAGTGATTATTCAGTTATTTTTTTGCCTGTTACTGTTTAGCTTGTTAGTAAACTGTTATTTTTTCACTTAAATCAGCTCCTATTTTTTCTCCTCCCTATTGGTGGAAATGGATTGGTTGAAATTAAGGGAAGTAACTCATTTTAGAGTGTCCACCTCTTCTATTGTCTTAAACCAAGACACAGTTACATTTGCTTTGTGGGAAAAAGGGGCACCATGCATTTTAGAAACATAGCTAAGAATTAAGAAATGAGTATGCTTTTAAATCAGTGAATGAAACCTCCCATACAACAGGACAGTTTCTCTTTTGAGTGGGTCAAAAGTGAATGTAGTTTCAGAAACTCTCTTTGCAATGCAGCATAAATCCAACTTACTGATTTCAGCGCTGGGGTAACTGGATTAAACTCCAGGGCTAGCAACAGAGCAAATGTCTGACTAGATGATGAATTGGTGCTTTCCAGACTGAGAATCTGAAAATTTAAAATCCACGACTCACATACTCTCATAGGAGATGAATGCCATTTGCACAGCATGTGCATGTGCATCTACAAGTTATCCCCACATGAGTAATGGCTAAAGGTTCCTATTTCATTTTATTTACAGTCAAAAGTGTTGTGAGTCAAAAGCCCATTCAGAAATGTGCATTCTCAAATAAGTTGTGCTATCTGTCTGATAGATGAACATTTTAAGTGCATGCAAACATTAAAGGACAAATTGTGGTCCATAATTCTTCCTACTAAAGATAAGGCAAAGTGGCAGCAGATTATCTACTGCCACTTGATAGTGCTGAAGACTACTGCAAGCATAGCTCTTCATTTGACTAGAATGATGGTTTTAGCTTTATGTTTTGTACATCTCACACAGAAGTCCAATACTGTATAAATGTGAAGGGATCATTATATAAAATGAGGGGTAGACAACGGAATACATTGATGCTTTACATACCACATGGTGATAGCCCCGAAAAACAAAACTTTCTATTAAAAGCAATGAAGTAAGAAAGAGATTATATACATGGAGATAGTTTTATGCAGCAGTCAGTGCTTTAAGATATTTAACTCAAACACATAACAATATATTTTTAAGTCTCTCAGACATCTCCTCAAAACCTACAGAGCTGCCAGCTGTCTTCAGAACATCGCAAAGCTACAGTATGTAAAAAGCTTTTTTATAAATAACCCTAAATCTGAAAATGTATCCTTTTTCATTGTAGAAAACTATTTTCCAGACTGAAAGACTAGGCCCAAATGAAAAGGAGAAGTCTGCAATTACTCTCACAGGCTGTATTTCATATCAGTTGCCAATATACATTTTTGAAGAGAATCTGGGTGACGAACTCTTACCCTGTGAGACTGTCAATTCTAGTCTATCACCTCACGTATATATACGCTTTTTAAAGAGAGAAAATTTTTTTTTTTTTAAAACTATGGAATTTCAATAAAGTTTAGAGAAACTTAAATCTCCTTAGTTTCCTTGTTTGAATCTGTTTCTCAGGGCTAAGATAAAACAGATTTAAGGCTCCACAATCCTAACTGCCAGTTATTTCAAGGGAAAGATCATAAAGTTTTAAAAGTAAAGAATGGTTCATTCCCATTTTTCACCATACAGCTGGTATTTGTGCTGTATTAAATTTAAGTTAATCAAATTAGGGGAGAAAAACAAAATAAACAAACCTTGAAACCTCCTAAGGGTTCTTATGTCCATTTCACAGTTCATGTGGCAGAAATTCACAAATAATGATATTCAACTTCTCCAGAATTTTGGGGTAAATTTGTGCGATGCTAAAATCATCCCTGGACTGAATTTTAGCTTTGATAAAACTGCATGAGAATTTCCAGTAGAATTCTGTGAACATTTCTATATTTTCATTCTAGAAAAAGAAATTTTTTTATAATTTTGAGGCTCATAAAGTATTCTGGGTTTTGTGCTGACATTCAGTGCAGGTTCTTAAATGTGAAGTTAGCAACAGAGTAAGTCATACAAACAAAAGAAGACCATTTTCAAAAAACAAATATCCTTATATTAATTTCTGGATATTTTCATTGGAACCCTGGTAAAAAGAAAAATGAGCTCCTGTCAGGGATAATAATTCTTTCAGCATTTTCAGAACCAACCACTGCCCACAAGGGACTTGACCTGAAGAGGTGGCCAAAAACCAAGGCAACATAGGTCTTTACATGTTCCCTGTTCAATTTTTGCACAGGTTCATAAACAGTGCAAGAAGCAAGTCACTTAGAGATGATAAAGGTCTGTCTTTCATAGGCAAAGGCAGTCTTGGAGAACTGTTCTCAACCTTTGGTTTCATGGAAAACTTTCTATGTCCTGAGGAGTGGACTCCAGGCTCTGGAGTTCTGCACAGGTAACCACTGCTTCCATTTGTCTCATAATCCATGCCACGTGTCCCAGCATCTCTGGATTCACAAGCACAGCGACAGAAGTAACTAATTGTTACATGGTGCAGAAGGATGGGGGCAATATGATGATAGCAGAAGAGTGGCCTAACTTCTCTGTCCATAGCTGGCATAGGAGGCAGGACTGAGGATATAACAGTGGAGGCACCAAATGTCCCCTTCCAGATCTAGGTCTCCTAAGATACTCTGCACTCCATCTAGTCCCCTTAAAGGATAAAACAGAAATGATGGGAAGGGATATTCAGTGGTGCGTGTGCGGTGGTCAATAAATCATCTCATCTACAAGTTCATTCATTTTGCCCTTCCTTTTTTTTAATCTTGCATTTTAAACTGTGTGCATCCTTTTTTCAAGGAGCTGCTACTCCAGCTATGAAGCATGTAAATACTTGTAGCCACTCCTGCTGTTTTGGCTGAGGACTCAAATGTACAGAAGCAATGAAACATGGACCTCCACCAGAGGAGGAGGAATATGCTATTTGGAAATTGTGGGAGAACAAGTATGAAACAGCATCTTTCCTGGGAAAGGAGAAGGGGAATGGGACGCTTAGCACTGCTGTTCCGTGGGCTGGTGGCATAGGCTCCATTTCTCCCAGTACTTTAGGGCTGACTTTTCACATCTTGCTGAAAGAGGCAAGATATCTGCTGATGAGAACCGTTGCTATAGCAGAGAGGAGAGGCAGAAAAAGGGAGATGACACCACTGTTGGCAGGAAATTAGAGTGCTTGACATTGCCTCTCAAGAATTACCACTGATCCCTTAAATGAAGGTTGTGTGGCAGCACTGTGAGCCAGATAATTTGGTGTACAGTCAGAGAGAGCCTGAGCCAGCTCTGATCACCCCCATCAACAACTGACAATGATGCAAAGAGGTCTCAGTGACTGCAGAGAGCATGTTGGTGAGCACCACAATCCATCCAAAAAGAAATGAAAAATTCTGACTCACGAATGTGGATCAGGCACCAAGAAAAAGTAACCAAAACAACCCAAACCCCAACAACCCTAAAAAAGAAAATACTGAGATAAGAGCCAGGTACTAACCCTTCTATGGACTGGACAAGGGAGTGTTCTGCTGTAGACCAAAGCATGTATTTGATCATGATAAAAGATGGCATGCAGCTGAAGACTATCAGGAGAGGCAGCGAAAATGAGGTTATACTACAGCTGCAAAGGAAGATTTCTGACATTTTTTTCTTTGGGGAGATTGGGTTTGAAAACTTAATGATATTGTTAGAATGTAATTGTTCATAGTAGTGTTGTGTGATAATAAAACATGAGAATATGTGAGACACTACCGTGTTAATGAGTATCTGCTTATAGAGAGTACTTAACTCAGTGACCCATTTTCTCATTAATTTCTCAACAGGCCCAGAAACTACATCAGTACTAGTGTGATTTATAGTAATGAGAAGCCTTATTGTACAGGACCTTTTTCCAGGGCAATTTTGATAAGAGATGTTATTTGATACCATTAAATTAATTTAACTCCCACCATGGAAGGAACTCTTACTAAATATATTGTAGAACTGTGCTCTGTTCTGGATGTTTTTATCTTCTGAATAAAATACATATAAATCCATCTATGTGGATGGTATTTCATCTGTGTTTCAGGCTATGGCTGGGTACATATATCCATACTTGAATGAGTTCTACATGTTGCGGGGTTCCATACACAGTATTATGATGTTCTGATGACAATATATAACCATCACAGCCCAGAACTCTAGTCCTGTTTGAGTGACAGTTTGACCATGGCAGGTCAGCCCACAGACTCACTCCATTAAAAAAATCTATCAAAACAGATGTATTTAATTAATCTTCTATATTTCAAACATTCTATGGTGTTCATTTCACCTGCCTTTTTCTGCTGCACTAATGAAAGAAAGCCGGTGTTCTGTAGTTCACTTAATCAAAAGAATGTGAAACAGTGTGTATTTGACTAATTCCCCTCTACCTCTTGTTTTCTGCTTTGTGTTTTTTCCTGCTTTTCTAATCATGCTGGTCCCTGAGGTGAAACTACTTGTAGTTGAAGCACTGAACTTAGTGCTACAAGGATCGGGAATTCCTCGGTGCATAAATGCAAACTGTTGTTCTCCCTTTTGTATCTATTTCCGTCTTTTATTATAAACCTGCATTTTTATCCAGAAGTTCAGCACAGGCTTGCATGCAGAGATCAGATCAAATCCAATTCGGTTTTGTAGCATTCCACATCTAACATCTGAAAATCCAGCATTTGTTTGAACACTGACTGTTTAAATATAGTCAATATACGTGCAGCATTTCAGAACACTTCAGATATATTTAAGGGCATGTGTAAACCTACTACTGAATTACCGTTTTTTTCAGCTGCAGATTTTTAGAGAGGATGCAATTAACTCTTAAGAGGAAAGCTATATAAGAGAAGAAAACCCTAGGAATTTTGAAATGAACAGAAATAGTTCTGTAGTTTCACTTGTATCTAGGAACACTTCCTAGAAAATGTTTGCAGGAAAAATTTTCAAGTACAAAGGATTCTATTAAATGAAAAAGTATAATGACTTTGAAAATTTAGGATCTTGATGATTGCAATGAATTTTCAAAAAATTTATTAAAAATCCTTTAAAATTTACTTAATTTATATGCTCCACTACAGGTACAGCTAGATTTTTTACTGCCAAAAAAAGGTGTAATTGTGCTATTACTAATGGCTTGTCATTCTTTAATTCTCTGAGATGTGGAGAGGTCAAGAGAGCTCTTAATTACAGCTCAGGGTAACCAGACCTTCCTTTTCAGTAGAAAAATGAGAATGGAAGGGAAAGCTTCGGATATAGTTGCTGATTTGAAAAGACAAACAAACCAACAAACTAAAAACCAATGTAACGGTTCATAGAGCCCAGTGGTAAATATTTCAAAACTTCCACTAACAATTTTTACTTACAGAAACTACTTTAAAAGGATATCTATATGTATATTCACAACTATATTTCTGTGAGTTGTCTGATATTAACATTATTGTCCCTTTTTGTCTGAAAAATAACACCATCTTGAAAGAAGGAAAATAATCTTGCAATAGCCAAAACAAGTCCACTTTGGAGAAAGCTGGGATCTGCTCTTGGCTCTGTGATTGACTGAGACTTTGTTGCATAAAGTCTTTGTTTTCCAATCTATAATAAAGGAAAATCAATATGTCTCTACCTCACAAGGGTGTTGCAAACCTAAATTCATTCCTATGTGGCAACTGGCACAACATGATGGAAATTCAATATAAATTGTTACATATATTCTGTTACCCCCAGTGGAAGGCTTTCGTCCATGAAATTGCTGCCGTACAAGCAGAGTTGGTCAAATTGCAATAGGGAAAAAAAACCCCTTAAAATAAAGAAGTTTTAGCCCTGGAAAGTGAGGCTAAATCATGAATGTTACAAAAACTATGACTAGAATTTTAAAAAGCTCACTTCCCTCCAAAGGAGATGGGTAGTCTCCATAGGCATGGTGACAACTGGAAAGTAACATAAGTAGGAAAAAAGACAAGATACATGATATTTACTATTAGTTCTTAGGAAAATATGAATTCTTAGCTGAGAATTATAATCAGCACACATGGGTAATCTACATCTGTGAAAGGAGTCCATTCCACAAAGTTCGTGTTTATATGGCACTCTCCCCAAGAGATGCCTTGGCTGAGCCCTTCCCCCAGGGAGAAGTGCTGCAATTTCCATCATGACATATGGGAAGATTATTTGGCCCATTTCCATAGAATTTTGTTCTTGATTACATCTGCCAGAGTCTTTCTGGAGGTGCCCTTCTAGTTCTGATGCATCTCCTTCTCCTTGACATTTTTTATGCCTCTTATCCATGCTTTGTGTGAGGATATTCTTGTCCAAACACCTTTTTTCTTTATGGAGATTTGTTTTGAAAGCTAAGCAGAGGGAAGTTTGGAAGTTTGGGAGAGGTGGTGTTCCTGTCAAGGTTGTGGGCTATCTATTTAGAGAAAATGTTTTGTAAATATTATGTCAATGAATGCCCTTAGTGCATTTTCAGGAGCACTTATAAAACTGACTGGCAGGTGAGCTCTACATCTTCCTTCTATTGCTTGTCAGCCTCTCTCAGTTATTGTCTGGCAGACCCTGTGACTCATGTATTTTTCTCTCATTTTGAGTGTGTCATACATGCGGATCCACACCCCTGTAATTTTTTTTCTCTCTGCAACATTTTGTTGTAGCTGTGCAAACTGATGACTTTTGAAGTTCTGTGCGTATTGAGATCCATCCTTTGGCCACACAGTTTTGGTGAGGACATACTTTGCAATACCTGAAGGAGAAGAGTGGTATTCCATGTGGTGGTGAAAGGCTGAACTGGTGTTCCCACTGGGAACACAGGTCCTTCAGTACTGCTGCGATGTGCTGAGGGTGGGGCACAGTGGCTGTCTGAAGGCTACCCACCTCCTGATGGCCTTTGGTCTATGCAGATGGCACGAGCCGTGCTCAGGCTTGCAGTGTCGATGTCTGGGGCAAGAGAGCAATGCACAGCCTGCAGGGTCTATCGCAGCCCTTATCAGCTCCTGCATAGCCATGGCACATTAATGGATAATAATAATGGGTTTGATTGTGGACCTGCCTGCATCCCGGGGCCATGGAATAGTGCTTGCTGTGGTGAGCATGTTTACATGTCGGATGTTTTTGTTCCGCTGAAGAGGTTGTCCCCAGCCCCTTGGACCACACACGTGGTTTTGCAACATGTCTTTCAGTGCCATGGGCTGCCTTGGACTGTGTGGAGATGAATGGAGACTCCTAGCTCACTTCTGGGTTCTGGTGGCAGCTTTTGGGCTTGCTGGGGGTGCAACACAGGCGTTGTAACCCCTATTACCCACAGTCTAATAACCAGAGCAAGCAGGTGAACTAGATCCTGAAGCCATATCCCTGTTACATTAACAGTTGTGGATGGCTGGGTTTACCTGCTGCCACTGGCAAAGCTTTTCTCTAACAGCAGTGTCTGCCCTTCCAAGCAGCAGACCTCTTTGTACATGCAGTATGGTTTCCAGCGCCATGACCACATAGCTATGCTGGGACAGTTCTCCAGGAGTTTTCCTTTGAGGACTCTGGTTTGGTGGTTGCAACATATACATTTGTTTCCTCCTGAACAGCTAGAAGCACAGGCTGCTTACAAAGGTTAAGCAGATAGGCACCAGCAAGCAGCTCTGGACTTTGGGGCTGAGGACTGTGTGTGTTTTTCCCATGACATCGCTCAATTCATCCTTCTTAGAGGTTGGATCACTGTTACTTGGGCCCATACAAAACTGGACCAAGTTTCACCAGAAGCTTCCATGTGTTCTCAGAACTTACACAGTTGTTCACACATCCCTGCTAAATCCTGTTAACCCAAATACCTTCAACAGCAAACTTGTCCACCACCTCTAATGATGGTGGTTAGAGGGAATATCACATCTGGACTGTTTTGGATTCCACAGTATTGTAGGGTAGCCAGCAGGATTTTTTTGACTGTGCAGGGTAGGATCATAGTGGGAATTGTATGTAAGCAGGAATTATCCAAAACTGAAAGCTAGTTGTAATTAGAAACTATAGAACTTTTTTAAAGATGTAATTAACTCTTGAAATAATACAACATAATTTATATATTTAAAATCCAATTGAAGAGCGCATCAGCCATGCTGCAGAGAACAACCATATTACATTCAGCATGCAGAGAAGATTTCTGCATTTCAAGGGAGAAGTGGAAACACTGGCAGAACTATCAGCAGTTATTGCAATACTAAATGCAATGGAAATAGAAAGAAATTATCCATATGTTGCATAGCAGAAATTAACAAGAGTATTGCATCCAAAATGCTAATTGTCAAGCAGAGAAAAGCAGAAAAAGTGATGTATATTATCCTATTTAAGGTGTATTTTTTACTGTTATGAGCAAATTCAGTGTCAAGTAAACAATGTTGAAATAAAAGGAGAAAAAAAGGCCAAACAGTAACAAGCAATGAGGAGGTGTTGTAATTACTGTAATTTAAACAGTAGAATTTAAATCTGAAGACGACTAATCAAAACTGAGCTGTCCCAAAGTTAATTTTCAACTACCAAAAATCCGCTGAGAAAATAAATATGTGCCATTTGCAGTATTGTACAGATCATTCTAAAAAGGAAAGAAATACCCAGACATAAGTAGAGACATGGTTTCTTATTTTAGAGAGGTTTTAAAAATCATTGCTCTGCAGTAGTTTAATATTCTTATTCTTAATAGTACTTGTGAAGTTTGTTTCTTTAAAAATCACAACTTGCAACCAAAAGACCTGATTTTCTTGTCACATCCCACTTATTCAAGCTTTTGCTGCACTGTGAAATAAAGAAAGAGAACAAATTTTCCCTAACATGAATTATCTTGCCAGGTGAAAAAGCCTCCCTTGGTTATGATCTACAATGCCAAGAATTTGAAAGGTTCATTTAATAAAGGTAGCAAAGAGCTGAGCTCTTACATGTTTGCTTTCTCATATCCCATCAGCAGTTTCTGCAATACATGCTGCAATGCAAATTTCTCAGTCTTCATTTTAAGCCACAGTAGCCACTATTAAGTTGTGAGCTTCATTTATGGACCGAGAATCTGGTAAGGATAATGTTGACAGAAGATGGTCAGTTCTGCTGCCATCTCTTATGGACTCCAAAGCCATCTTAAACAGACACACATTTGTCATATCTATGTTTTCAAAGAGCAAAATGTATTCCAATTCCACCAAATTGTTCAATATTAAACTCTGAGCTTGAATTTATTTTCTTGATCTATCTATTGTATCGTTACAAAGAAGTGCACAGCAAATATCTAATGTCTTCCTTTTCTTTATCGAATTCTTTAGAAATGCTAACATGCCACAGAGATTTGGGGGGGAAAATGGTTGAAAATATTTACCCTTCTCTTTATACTACATGTGCAAAGTTATAAAGTCCAAAATAATTGCATTTACCCATGTGTACATACACAAAAGCTCATCAGTAAATTTTTAACAATTGTTTCCTCACTTGTTTTCCACATCAGTGTAAGCTTTTACTAGTGCAGTATTTATTTAATCTAAGAGACTGAGTTTCCTCTCAATTTTTATTTTTTTTTCACAGTAAATCTTCAAGAAAGGGTTGACCATTTAAAGGTTTTAGTATTTGGAGGGATATCAACAAATTCTTAATTGATTTCCTTTCGCATTTTAGCCATTTGTTATTCTCATTTTTTAACTTTTTTACAAACTCTCAATTTTTTTTCCTATACTGCAGACATGATGCTGTCAGATCCATCAATATTCATCATGATTTCAAAACAGATGAATCTTTAAAACAGCAGAGAAGTTGTTTTTTTCCATTTTCAGAAACAGATTGCGAGGATATTTGCTTGTTTTCTAATTACAGATTCCTCTTCTTAGGGCATCAAAAAAGCAGGCAGCTATTTCTGCTTTTCCTCTGAGCCATGCTGCTTTCCTAACCACAGCAGTTTGCTGCTCATTCATCTCCTACGTCCTTTGTTTGTGTCCCCTCGCTGATGCTTGGATCTACCACCATCTCTTCTACTGTACTGTCACAACTGCAAGTCCCTAGGATATCCCTGCAACATTAAATAAACACCAAAAAATTGCCAGATACAGCAAGCTGCTGCGTATCTTTCTGTGATCTTCTCTGCACATTTGGAAAGCTCTACGCAGTGTTTATAGGGGCAAAATTGTAATAAATTATTTTTACCATCAAGAGTTATGTTTACATGGAAAACTGCAATAATGCTAGATTCAGACTTTTTTTTTTTAATCAAAACAGTGGCTTGTTGAAGATTCAGGTTTTAGAATAAATTTTTATAAATAAATTTTTTTTTCTCTAAAATTTGAAAACTCAAAAGCAAAGAAATATGTAACTGTTTCTGCTTTCCCTGTTCTTTTTGTTTTTCTCTTGGATGAGCCTAGTTAAGGTTTTGGATTAATTTCTTGTTTCTCATTTCCTTGATCAATATTTTGTCCAAACTTTGCTCTTAACTGTAGTCTGACATTCTTTGGGAGGCTCATATAAACAATGTCTGAATGTGATTGGTAAGCTGAGGAAATAACGGAAATTTTACCCTTGGTATTCAGCTAGCTGAATAATCTGCAGAGCTGCAGGAGCAATGACTGTGGAAAAGAAACACACAGAATACTGACAAAAACAAATTTACAGATGAAAGGACTTAACTGGACTTAGCTGTTTGGGATGAACCACCTCCTTGTTCTTTCAGAGGAGCTGTAGGAAGACTTCCTGTCTGACACATGCCTTCTTCAGGGGTGCTAGACAAGATTCTGTAACCTGTCTTTATCTCAGCCTTTTTACTGCTATCACCTGGAAACCAATATGTGTTTTTAAAATGAAAGGGAGTCATAGGTCAGTATGGTAGTAAATACAGTAGAAGGAATAAAATCTGTCTTTGAACTGTTCTAATTGTTCATCTGAAGAAAGGTTTTATGTCAAACTCTTCAGACTCATAAACTGTGAATTTAAAAAAACCCACCCTAGATAGTGTCTATAGCCATTATATACCTAAGTACTAGAAGCATTTATTTTGTATTCGTGTTAACATATGTGCAATTAACTGGTGACATCACAAATGGTAGTAATATGGCATTTCACAAAACGGTATCCTTTGTGAGCTGAAGGAGAAAGTTGGATAAGGTTAGAGAAACAACTTGGGCTGTTTCTCAACAATAAGGTTGAGACACAACTGTTTTCAACCCTTTCAGTCACTTGCACAGAAACAGCAGAGACTGTGTTAAACATACAACCCCAAATTCAGTAATTTTTATTGTTGTGTTCCTGCTGCCAGCTCACTAAATGTTTTTAGATATTTTGAAATGGAATGGTAAAAGAGCCACTGCTAATTAAGCCCACTTGTTTATTTTATGTCACTACAGACATGCTGGTTTCAGTTTGTGACATGAGGCTTGTAAATAGGTGATAAACTCCTATAGTAGTGAAAAGTAGGGATTTTTCAGACACATAAGCCTTTTCTGAGTTCTACTTACAAACCTTCATTTACTCGTGCTCCAAGCCTATAACACATTGCCTTTCAAGTATGAAATATGTCCTTTATAATGCATTCCTCCAACCTCCTCCCCAGACCTCTTCTGCAGATATGTGATGTTCTCTTTGAGCTTTAAAAAACATTTCCCATTTAAATCAACATCCATCAGTGGTTTGGAACCCCTCTCTGCTGTGGGATTTTGTCCTTTCCTTTTGGTTAGTATTATGTACTGACAAAGAACAGAACAAGGACACTATGTTAGATTTATAAGGAAATAATGTCAAAATGGCTAATGCAATTCACCAGTTCAATAAACTGGATTACATTTTAGTAGGACAAAAGATCAACGAAAGCCTATTTATATTCATTGGGTGAAGGCTGTACCAGCAACCACATAATGTATTCCCCGTCTTTGGGCTCATTAGCTATGCCTATTAGATTTGTTAGGTATCATAACATCCAGATGTTTCTGGACAGCTCAGCTGACATTTTACCCATGTGCAGATTAAATATTAATGGACAGCAGGTAAACAAGTGCAATAGCTAGTTTTGGTTTTGGAGTATTTTGAACACTATCAGGGTTTGAGGGTTATTTTTTTCTCTCTTCCTGTTTCTCAGAATTCATGAAAAGACAGCAAATCACCTTTAGAAAGCACTATTCTTGTGGAAATAAGCAGCCAAGAGCAGTTTGCTATCTCCGTTTGTACAGGATCTTTATGTGAAAATTCACACCCAGAGCACACATTATCTAACAAAAATGCTGCCAGCTTTTACCAAGAAACCTCACTAAGCTCAGGCTGAGCTTTCATTTAGGCAGTTGAACTTTTTAAAGTCATTTTAATGGATAATGTGTGCTGTAGATAGGTGATTTTGAATGGTGACGCGCTCTTGCCATTCTTCACTGGAAGGATGTGTAAGGAGTTTGAGAGTCCTCCCACCTTGTATTCTCTGCTGAATACCATGCAGTTATGGCTATTCTGCTCTCCCTTTGTCTTCCAAAGTATTGTACTTAGAGAAAGGCTATGGAAAGGGTGTGTGGGGTGCATCAGGCACAGCATCCCTAACCAGTCAAGGGAGGGGATTATCCCACTCTGCTCTGCACTGGAGCAGCCTCACCTGGAGCCTTGTGTGCAGATTTGGGTGCCACAATACCAAGAGGACATGAGACATTAGAGAGTGTCCAAAGGAGGGCAACAAGGATGGTGAAGGGTCTGGAGGGGGAGCCATATGAGGAGCAGCTGGGGTCACTTGGTCTGTTCAGCCTGGAGAAGAGGAGACTGAGGAGAAACCTCACTGTGGTCTTCAGCACCCTCACGAGGGAGAGCAGAGGGGCAGGTACTGATCTCTTCACTCTCATGACCGGTGACAGGACTGAAGGCAATGGCATGAAACTGAGCCAGCGGATGTTCGGGTTGGATATCGGGAAAAAGTTTTTCAGCCAGAGGGTGGCGGGGCACTGGAACAGGCTCTCCAGGGAAGTGGTCACAGCACCACCCTGACAGAGCTCAAGAGCATTTGGACAACGCTCTCAGGCACATGGTGTGACTCCTGGGGTGTCCTGTGCAGAGCCAAGAGTTGGACTTGACGATCCTTGTGGGTCCCTTCCCACTCAGCATATTCCATGATTCTATGAAGTGTGAAATTTCACCTATTCTGTTATTATTACTGTAGAGTAATTGCTATACACAATACACATTTTAAATCTTGATGACTCCCTTTCCTGTTTTCTTCAAATGTTTCTATCAGGAAAAACTCTGATCCTAAGTCATTAGAACAGAAAGAGATTTTGTCTTAAATATTTTACACTTCACATTTCCTCTTTGAGACATATCTGCAGTTGTTATGCACCTATACTTTTTCACTGGAACCAATGGAACTATTCTAGTTTACACCAGTTAAAACAGTTAACCCATTAATTCTCTATTAGAGGGAAGAATCAATTAAGGTGAGTACTGGTGGCGTAATCTGTTTGTTATCACCTTGGAGTTCTTGAAAGTCCTATGCAGTAGCAACTGCCTTCTGAACAGTCCAAAGAAGATTTAAGGAAGATGACAGAACCTGTCCCAGTGATTAATTCAGTGTTCTCCAAAGTAAAAATGATCCTGCCTGTTCATTAATAGACAATATTTTGCTGCCAGACATGCCCTAAGACATATTCTGAAAGAGAAGAAATTTCAGATCCTTCAGACGAAAAGAGCCAGGAAATTCATAAGAGAGTTCGAGTGAATTTCTTTGAATTGCCAAGCTTTAATTACTGCATTTGCATAAGTTTGTCACCATGTGGGTTCTCCATAGACTGTTTTTGTTTGTTTTTTTCTTGTCAGTTGTGAGACCCTGGGGAGTGAGCTTTGTTGTACCGATGAGGGCTGCTGTGCTCTGACATTCACATTTTATGAGAATACATGACTTAGACACGAGATTTGGTGCATCATCATTTAAATGTTGTAGTGGGTGTCCATGGTCAATATTCACAGTAAATGTCACCTAAGTGTCTGTTTTGAATGATAGTGTAAATCCACATATGAACCAAAACCAATAGCCCAGAATGAGAAAAGCAGTGTTGCAGCCCCAGCTAAAACAAAATGAAATCACTGCATTCTCCAAAAACAGTCAGCTTGTACATTCAGATGAGCAATGTGCTCAGGTCTGCTGGTTGGGCCAATAAATAAATTTTGAAATCATAGCCATGCAGAGCTATAAGAGCAACCAAAGTAACTTTTGTCTAATTTTGAAATATAGTCAAATATCATGGTTTTGACTTTTTGTCTTTAATGGTAATGTTTTGGCATTTCAGACTATTGAGGAATGAATTGCTTTTCTTCACTTCGTGTTTTACCACTGCTAGGCTAGTGATAGAGAGTAAAAATAAAATAATCCAGTGGGGGAGAAAAACAAAATGGAAAAACCAATAGAAAGAAGTGATATGAAGAACAAATTTGAATAGAAAAGATGCTCTTTCATCTATTGTGGTTTTTTTTCCTAAATCAAAACTGAATATTATTCTAAAATATAAATTGAAGCTCCAACAGAAATTATAAATATGATGCAGCATTAAAAAGACAATATTCTTTGAGCTTTATATTGTGTAACGAGAACCAAACTTTATGATCGTAAGATGCTCTTTATCTGTGATCCCACAGAAAGTACATAAAAGCTGACATTTGCTCCAGTTTGACTCTTGGGGTACCTCTACTCCAAAATAATAACAAAGGCAATCTTCTATGAGTGTAAACTTCTTTGAAACAGAATTGCCATGAGGGCAGCGTAACAGATTTCAGTCAAGTAAACAAGATCTTTTCACTCCTATTTGACTTATTTTTGACACTGTCAAAAAGAGTTGAAAATTTCGAAAACTTTTTGAAGTCTTTTTCTCATCTGGCTCTCTGAAACAGGTTATATCAGCTTGACAAAACATTTTCCTCAGACAGGTAAAACATTTCACAGCCTTTTAACTCGTCCTCCCCTAAACGACTAAAATTACATTGAAGATTATTTTATTCTAGGTTTTCAAAAGAACAGCAATTCCTTTCCCAATATAAGCTATTCCAAATTTCCTTCAGGTCATATATGTATAGGGAGAAAAAGAAGGAAAAAATGTAACATGTAGGTTGTTATTAACATGTGGTTAATGAACGTGTTTTATAAGAGGTCAATATTTCCAAATGCACCTCAAATGCAGATCAGATGGCAATGCTACATACAGCAATATGCAGTGAATTTTATTTTTAGGTATTCTCTTCTGACCATGTTTAAGATCAGTCTGTCCTTTGCTGTTCTAAAATCTTCTTGATGTTTCTTGACATTCTAAATCTCAAACCTTTGGGGAGGGGGGTTGGAGGAGGGGTAAACCAATAAAAGCTGACAAAATTAATTACACTGTATTACTCATCTTAAATGTTTAATTAGTCACATTGTACCTGATTAGAAACAAAATCTTTAGCATCCTCTTAGCCTATAAAAATGGGAGTGCAAAGTGACTTTTAAAACAGCAGACCATTCCAGTTGTGATTTTTTGCTCCTTTTGTAGAAATCCACAGTCTCTGTAAATGCTGCCTCCCAGTAACCATAGGAACAATGTCCACTGTAATTTCTTAAAGACGAAAGGCAGACAAAGTAATTTCATCTATAGGAAAATATATGAACATAGTTATGCCCTAATTATCCTATATGATATCTCACATTACCTCTTGAATTTTAATATTCCCTATGCCTGAATGAAGAATTAAACCAGTGACCTTTTCTTCTGCTGGTGATTGAGATACATGAAACTGCAAACGGGTTCAAGAATTATTTTTTTTTTAAATGGAAAATGATGAATCCTCATCACACAGTGGACAGCAAACTTCAGCACCAAATCCAATCCTGCTTTCTACATATGTCTATCTTTGCAAAGCTTCTGTCACTTGCCTCATGGTGAAGAAAGGGCTTGGTCTGCTGATGAGAAATTCCTGGGAAGGGGGACAGGACATGTCCTTGAACTTGAAGTTGCTAGGATGTGAGCTAAGCTGCACCATTTCCACTCTTCCATCTGCTGCTTCTATACTTTCTTTTTGTGGTACTGTCTAGAAAGATCTCTCATAGCATCTCCAGTAGAGGGGTTTTGATTTAGTTTCTTATCAGACAATTGGAGAGCGTTGAGTAAACAAAATGTCTCAAAGATTCAGCCTGAAGATGCACCTAAATTGGCTCTCAAAGGACCAAAGCCGTACACCTTGCTTAATCATAAGCTTCCTCTCAGGTCTCCTTTGGTTTCATTATTTCTCTCACAGTCCAGTAATGTAAAGTGGATGGGGAAAAGAAGTTATTTCCCCACTGGGCTTCTGAGCTTCTTCTCTGGTCCCTTTCTCTCTGTTCTCCCATTTAACTTCTCAGTAATTCCTCTGAGCTTCAAAGCACAGATTCTAGTATATAAGCCAAGGAGATCTTGATGAGAATTGATTTTTAGCCAGTAAATGTCACTCCCTAAATGCCCAAAGGCTGTTTAAACTCAGACAGAATGTTAGTAATGGCAGAAAAATCTGACCCAACTTAACTTAAAGCAGTTATCTAGTTTCTGCTCCAGAAGTTAGTGCAGATAAATGCATGGCAGGTTTTCTCAAAATCAAAAAAGGCTTTAAAAAAAACTTCATGGTTCTCCTCATAACATATAGGCACTTGTGCTGCTCCCCAAAAAAACTGAAACAATTTGGTCTTTTGCATTTTATTGGCATCATATTCTGTTACATTTACTAATCATAAACTGATAGCTTTTTTCTCTCTCTGCGTCTTTCCCGATCTGTCAGAGTGCTTTTTACTTCCTCTGGTTGCCAGTGAGACATATGTTATTTTGTCTGAAGTGCCCTCTAAAAATTAAAATATCCTCATCCCTGTAAACTATTTGAATACATTTGCAAGAACATCCTCCAAGGAGATGGTCATAAGTGAAGTGTTTCCATCTTTAAAAATACAGAATACTCCTGCATACTGGATTTTCAGCATTAGAAAGATATTACTATCTTCTCTCTGCTTTTATTCAGAGCATAAAATCAAGAAAAGATGTAAAAAATCTGGAAAAGACTAAACTGGCACAGAATCAGTGAGAAAGAGAAATATTTCAGCTTAGAGAGTACTTCTACGAAAGAAAGGAGGACATATGAAACTTTTTTAAAACTGTAAGGTAGTTCTGAGGAGAGAGGCAGCAGGAGTGGACTTTGATGATCCCTGTGGGTCCTTTCCAGCTCAGGACATTCTATGTTTCTATGATTTTTTTCTTCTTGCAGTTCAACAGGCACTAATTGCCCCAGCACACAGGGACAGCAAAGGTCTTGTTTTGCCTCCACGGCTGCACAGTATCCTTTTGTAGGCCGGCCTCCACTAATATCCATCAGGATGGATATGCCTTCAGGATGCCATGAATAAACCACAGCTGATGGCAGGGCGTTGTGCTCTTCTCAAACTGTCTCAGTAGGGCAGCTGGAAGGACTATCACTACTAGGAATACCCTAGAAATTCTCAGTGTGGTTATTCAGCAATATGGCAGGAGGATATTTAAGAAAGAGGATGGAGTAAATACCTTGCTTAAAATCAATGCACTGAAGTATTGGAACAACCATCGAAAAATAAAACAAACTGTTGAAATTAGCATTTACTCTAAAATGTCATCTACATGTAGTTTGTTTTTTTCCTTTCAGCTGTGCTCTATTAGTATTTCAGTTTAAAGAAAGAGCTAGAGTCTTCCCTTGTAGCTACTCTCAAGTAACAGCCTTAGTAACCACCTCTGCCTGGTAGATAACCTCTTGCTTTATACCTAGCTTCATCAGCCAGTCGTTCTCCCTCCTGACAGCATCTCCTCCTCCTGTTTTATTGGAAACTAATGAAATAGTCACAACAAAACTGTTACTTGTGGTTATTATGTTTTGAAGGATACAGACCTGAAACGACTGGTTCAAAGACAGCTACACGTGTTGGAGCAGTGGTATCTTTGCAAGCTCCTTAGAGGGTACACGTGACATTTGATCCTCTTACTTTCTTTATGTGGGAGTTTTCATTACTAAAGCCACTTGCCTTTTATGTTTGAGCATATGCATATCCCCTAAGCCAAACAACTCTGCTGTATTTCCTCTCTAGAGGCAAAGAAATCTGTTTGCAAGGTGTTCTTATTCTTTGTGCAGTTTCCTCATTTGCTGATTTAATAACCTTCTCTCTCTGCTGGTTTTGCTATTCATTCATGTTTTTTATCCGTAGTGGAATAGGACCCTGCAAAGCAAATCTGTAGAGCACAGAAGACAGCAGGGATTAAGAAAAAAATTGAAAAATACTTTATTTTCTTCATTACCTTTTAAATTAGTTATGCAAATGCATTTATTTATTTCATTTGTTTATTTCCAAGTAGACAAATGTAGAAAGGGAAAACAGTCTAATTCTTTGTATTTTTTTGATATAATTTATGGGGAAAAAAATTTAGATAAGATTTTGTTTCATCA
Source organism: Oreocharis arfaki (assembly GCA_013398015.1). Classification (NCBI taxonomy): domain Eukaryota; kingdom Metazoa; phylum Chordata; class Aves; order Passeriformes; family Paramythiidae; genus Oreocharis; species Oreocharis arfaki. The sequence goes on from VZRR01012119.1 coordinate 85,849, forward strand.
GCCAGCTAATAGATACTTCTATAATATTTCTGACAAATATAGAGGACCAAATGATTCTTTCCTTTGCAGGGCTCATATTTTCCACCTCCATGGTTTAGGTCATGCTAGCAAGAGCCATTTGTTGCATTATTCTTTTCCTTGCCTACATGACAATTTTAATTTGAAGATGGATTTTTTCCCTTCCATTCAAATAAAAGTTTATAATCAATCTTTTGTTTTGCCAAAGCATGTGTAACTAAGTCTAATTTGTATTATTCCTGCTATCTGTAACCGTATATGTAGTTCTTAATGGCTTTCCTCAGCTCCATTTTTCCCGGGCTTGACCATACTGGTACAAAATAACAGTATCCTAAAAATTGCAAAAATTTATAGTGAAAGAATGCATCAGATATACTCAATGAAATTTTTATTTAGCTCTATTAATTTTTTTCTTTCAACATTTCATTCTTTTAACGTAAGTTGATGAGACTTTTGAAATTAAAGCAATTTGAATTAAAAAACAATCTTATTGAGTAGAAATATATGTAAAAATAATATCTTTTTTAATCTAGAAATCTTTATACAAAAGTGCCAAGTATATTGAACTGTTCTTTGAATTATTGTGTGCATACATCCATACACAGGAAGGCACTGAATATTATTGTGGCTCCGATGCAAGACAAAGCACCCCAGAAGGTGTCAAAGGGCTTCACCATGTTTGAGGTCAGCAGAAACTGAACCTATACCTAGCCCTGAACTCCATTTACCCACGATTTTTATAGACACTAGGTTTCCTTGAGTGTTCTAAAGTCTATAACTCTCTGGCACAATTACCTAGTTAACTGTGGTCTATGGTCTAAAATCTGGACCTCTTGTCATTTTATCACCAATGTCTTCAGATCCACTTCCCAAAGGAAGGATTCGTGGAAGATGGCAATGGTGCAGGCACTGCACACAGCTGCCCTCTGGTGGGGACATTCAGCTGGACCAGGAAGCTGCCAGGGGGATTTCGACAAACAGAGCCATCAAGACCTTCTTCCTGCCATGCCCACCAGGTCTGTGGTGAGGTGGGACAGTCAGTCTGTTGCTCTCACTAAGCTCGCTTTCCTGCCTCCTGTGAAAAACGGAAACTATTTCCAGGACAAGATCCTAGTTCTTCCAGGCAGGAGCTCACTCTCCAGCTCTTTGTGCTAGAAAGCTTTTATTTACTCTGGCTGAGAGTTGGGGCAAAAATCCTTCTGAGAGGCGTGGGGTTGCGTGTATCGACCACGTCAAACATTTTGATGAAATACCCCCAAACTTTATAAAGAAGAGTCCAGGGAGGCCTTAACTGATGTCATCAGGCTGAGCATGGCAACACTGGTACCTCAATCCAGAGATCTGTCTTCAGTGATCTCTGCTGTGCTACAAACCACTGCCCTCTGTAGGTGTCCCCAGCTGTCACATGGCCCTTTTTTCCATGTTGTGGGTGAGAGCACCTGGCAGAAGCAAGCCCAGGATCAAGCCTTCTAAAAGCATTGCAACCTTTGAGTTTTACCATCAGCAAACCCAGTGTTCCAACCAGCAATTATTAGTAGCAAGTTTTTAAGACGGTTGTACAGCCTGTTGTTGGTTTGCTGGAGTTTTTTTTATTACCACCAAAATAACATTTTAAAAGCTAACAAATGTGCTTGAAGGAAGCAAGTGATTCACATTGTCTATGAGCAACAAGTCTCTGTGGTAATCTGAACTGACTGGCACCGTAAATTTTATTACGTTATCCTGACAAAAAATATTAACCCATAGGCCAGTTTCTGAAGTTGGACATCATAAATCAAGATCTCCATTTTGTTTCCAGGCATCAACAGCACCACTTGGATGCCAGACTACCAGTTTCAGACTCTAAACTGTTCGAGTTTTGTGCAGGGCATCATGATTTAAGTGCTCATGATGTTTGAAAACTATATTGGATTTTTTTCCCAAATTGCTGTCACCTATTGGGACTGTGATGATCAAAAATCATCTCAAAAGCAACCTCATTAAACTATCTCACTTAACAGGGATAAATCGGGTCTAATACTGGTTACTTTTACACTTTTATCTTGTCGAACCGTGTTTATTATCCCTTCTCTTAGTTCTGAAGGTGGCTGCTGCTGCTGTCATTTCCCTTAGCTGGTAACAGCAGCACTGTGGGACAGAGGAGAACCATAAAGGATAGGCTGGTAATGTGCTGTTTCATTTCCTTCCCACTTCATTGGGAAGTGAACTTTCTCTCTAGCTTAAGTTTCTCTCAAGCTTAAGTTTCTCTCTAGCTTTTAGTATTGTATTTTGTACACATGCACAATCATATTCCTAAACGTTATTGAAATTGATAAGATTTTAACATGTACTTAAGCGCTCTGTTCAGATAATAAAAGCTCCCTTCCTAATTAGTTATTTCTATTTACTCCTTCTGTCCAAACATGTGCACGTACACACACAGAAATGGAGATACCTTTAAGAAATACCAATGTCAGACTGTCCCATTTTCCAAAGAACGTGGGAAGAGTCTGGCATGGAGGAGAGCAGACAGGGACTGAAGGCTGGAAATCTGGAAGAAATCACATGAACAGTATAGCCCCATTAGCAAAGTAGTCCTTGGAACAGTAAGACAAGAAAGATGCTCCTATGGGAGGACAATAATGAGGAGAGAAATCATCGGCTTCAGGAGACATAAGAAAAGGGAGATGCTTATGGGTCTGTACCACAGCACGTTTGCCAGCCCACGCACAAACGAGTTCACTAGCACATCCTGATATCAACTTCATTCTGTTAGGAAATGTTCAGGTTTAACAAAAGTATTATCTGAACTCGCCTGATTTCTGCTATTCCATCATAAATTTCTGCACATTTTTTAATATTTATTTTTAATGAACATTCCATTAAAAAAACCCCAAACAAACTTATTCCTAGAATATTTCTTGAAATAAATTTCAGCAGAAGACATCTAGAGGAAGTGATTTAAAAAATTCTACCCTGCTTTTACCAAGAAGCACCTGATGAGGTGAGGAAATCAAACTAGGCGAAGTGAAGAGAGGGATTAAATAAGGTGAATAGAGATTAAGTTAATTCAACACAATGCCAAAAAATCCTTTCCATAAGGCTCCCTGGTGAAAGCAATGAAAGTACAACCTTCAAGGAATAACAGTGAGAAAAACAATAAGTATTCTCCTTTTGGAATAATTTTACACTGAGGGATAAACCATTTTGCTAGCACAGGAAAGTAGAATCTATACTTAATTTTATCAGCCACAGGAAACTTAGAATTTACCTGTCAAATATTTATCTGGTTAAAAGAATAAAAATTACTGAAAATATTCAAAGGACAATTCAGATTATTAAGTTATTTTAACTTTTAATGATAGAGCAAGATTTTGAAGCTGTTTCAGTAAGTGTCTCCGGAGAAGATGGGTTATCTACCTTCTCCAAGTGCAATATTTTTCAGAGGTCAAAGCACAAAAGGTGTCTGATAATGACAATAAGATTCAGTTGATGGAAGTAGGTAGCCAACAGTGATAAGTAGCCTTCAACATGCTGGCTGTAGCACATTGAATAGGATCTGCTGGCCGAACTTGCTGTCCATAAAAATTGAGATATATTTTTATGAAGCCTGTCATGTGACTCTAGACATAAGCTGTAGATGTGAAGCTGTAAGCCTTTTCATGTACCTGCAAAGATATTCCCTCTTCAGGTGAACAAGCCCCAGTCCCTCAAGCTCCATCCTTGACCACCACGGTGTCGCTGCCCTGGGCTTGCTCCGGTTTATCAGTGCCTTTCCTGCACTGTGGAGCCCCAAACAGCACACAGGGCTCTTGATGGGGTCTGACAGCTGCTGAGTACAGGGAATAATCGCTTTCCTTGTTCTGCTGGCTGTGCTCCTGCCAACGGAGCCCAGGGCACTGCTGGCCTTCACTGCTGCCAAGGCTCACTGCTGGCCTGGGCTCATCTGCTCCTCAGCTATAACATACAGTCAAAGATCACACAAGCTGCTCTGTCCCAGTGCTGAACAAAGAGCTGAAGAGAAAACATGTGCTATTTCTTTCCTTCCTGAGTTACTGGATGAGTATTCCTACTTGGAGGTAGTGACTTGAGCAAATATTAATCTTCTAGATAATACTTGAGGAACTGCCACTGTGATATGTGGGTGAAAGACTGACTATTATGAAGATGTTGATCTATTTTGTAAGATAAAATGTTAAGGATTATATAAAATATAATGACTTGAGAATGTATCTCTTGAAACATATTTCAGTGATTTTTTAGCTTGCTTTTTCCAGTTTGAAGATCCCTAAATATTCTTTCTTTCCTAGGATTGCAGAAAACTCCGGCTAGCAAATTTAGATCCACTGACTGTGGGTTTCATTTTATTAATTATCACTCACAGAGCTCAAGGCTTCAAGGAGCACTGTTTGAAAACCAGTGGTAGATAGCTCAGCAAGCAAATATTCACTTCAGGCCAGTAAGTCAGGAAGCAGCTGGAGGTAAAAGCAGAGGTGACAGATTATGTGGGCCCATGTATTTTTTTGTGTTTTTCTTGACCATTGAATCCAAAACTGAGCTGTTTAACTCAGATCTTGAGTCTTATTTATAATACTTGACAGCGCTCTGCAGAGAATAAAATATGCTTCAATGCTGGATCCAAATACCAAATGAATATAGAGATGGAAATGAGATGTGCAGATGCATCTGTGTTCATAATCTATTCACAGTGTTATGCAGAAAGAAGGCTGCAGCTCTCGATTGCCCCCTTGCCTGTCTGAAATCTGTTCCCAGACAGCTTTTCTTGTAATGGAAGATAATCACCTCCAGAAAGATAAAACCTGAAGAAAATGGTTTCACAAAAGAAGAGGGAAAACCCCCCAACCCTGCTCTCAGAAAAGGGATGAAACATTGGATGCAACACTGGCATCTCAAAACCATGAAAAAAATATTTGAATAAGATCAATGAAAATATTATACCTTGGCTTTTTTTTCAATTTTTATATCTCTAAGGTGATTCTTTTTTGGTTGCTGCAAGCCAAAGGAGAATATTTTCGGTTAACAACCACAGAAAAAGAGCATTTCAACTGTAAACTTGCTATTGCAGGCCCCAAGTCTTTGGCACATACATGATTTTGAAAATCTTCCCCTGCTTTTTGAAATGCTTTCCCCACATACAAGTGAGAGACATCTCTTTTAAAATGTACATAAGATGATAAATTAATAATTTCTAACCAGTGAGTAACAGATATTTTATCAGGAAACACAGCCTAACCTATGACTACATAACACAAATACATTTACATATGCAAATGTTGAAAAGCACAGACAGAAAAACAATGCATCAAAACAACACTGTTTTATTAACTATGAAATACAAAGTAAGCTTAAAATGTGTTTCTATCCTGAGGCTGAGTAATCAGATCTTATTTTTTCCCTTTCTTGCTCACTCCTGCCTGCACTCACTCTTCTGCTTCTCCAGCATTCCTTAGAGAAGAGTCCTGTCATTGCTCGCAGTCAGATGATTCAAGCTTGAATGCAAGAATCCCAAGTTCTTCTGCCTTGAACTGTCTCATTGAAGAGAGGCATACAGAGATGAGGCAGATGGTTCTCCAAGCTTCCCTCAAGCAAGAAACATCACAACTTTTCGCCCCTCTCCAGGAAAAAACAAAATAACAACAAAAAATACAAAAAAAAAATTATTTACAGCACTTTTTACAATAACTGGATCTTATAACTCGAATTCTCCACTTCAACCAAATCTTCGTTCAGTCTCTACTGCTGTGAAGACCAGGCACACAAAAAGATCCAGGCTCATACCCAACACTTTGTTCTTCAAAACTCATGTTGTGCTACCACCTAACTGTAGCAAATCCTAGTGTTTAGTAGGTAATCGGGTGGGAGTTAGATCTGGACCTTAAGCTCTCTGCTTCTGACTTAGCCACTACAGACTCCTTTTATAGTTAAAGTAGAGAGTCCTTTAGGGAAGCTTTCATCCCATCCTAAGTTGGATATCTAAAATGGGTCAGAGGAAGATGTTTTAAACATGCCCCTGCATTTCGTGAGTGTGCAGTGACCCATAGGCAGCAAAGACAGGTGTATCACAACCCTTAACAAGCAACAGTTGTAGTGTGTTGGTCAGCTGAGCAGGTGGCTTACAGCTGCTTTTTCAAGGCTTTTGAAGTTTGTAGGAAAACAGAGTGTACTCCATTGGGATAAGGACAAAATAAGATGGTTAAAAACCTGTAATAAGATTGACTAAATCAAAAGTGAAACACTTTCATCTGTGCTGGTCACCTGGTCTCCCTCTATTGTCACTTTTTAGCAGAATAGAAAACCTGGGCCATCCATCTACACTAAAAGAGATGAGATTAATCACACTCTAACCCACCAGTTTCTCTCAATGGCTATAAAAAGCGAGACAAATCCCCCCTCCTTGGAACAGACAGAAAGCACTGCACTAGTAACTGTAAAGGGTTCTCACATCAAGAATCAGAACATTCCTCTAAGAGCGTTATGGGATACAAATTTCAAAGGAGTTATTTGGTGTGAAATATGTTCACTTGAACATCCTGATAATACTGACCCCAGAAACTGAACTTAAAAAGTTCTAAATGTGTAAGTTATTAAGCAGCATAATCTGGCTTATATTTGAACTTCAGGCTATGCTCCATAGAAAATCTTCAAAGTCAGGCAGGGAAAATTACGCAAGATTTGAAATTACTTACAAGGAAAGATTATGGGACACTAATTGCTTAATGGAAGGACTTATACCTAAAGAGGACACTTCAGTGTGAAAACTAGTGTGGAATTGGCATACAGAAGAAATTAAACAGTTACTGGGTGCTGGAAAACTTTCAGGAAAGAAACAAGTGATTTCGCACAATACAATTGATGTGGACTTCCTACGTCATCAGGATTATTCCCCTTCCATCTCAGTCATCTCTAACAAAGGAATAACTTAGTAAACTCATCTTAAAGCAAGGCAAATTCCCTGCCAATTGAAAGACCCTCCCAAATCCTCAATTCTCTAATGAGGAAGAAGCTTATCTCAATTTCTATATTAAATTTATTGATGGCTCTCATGTACCCCAAAGCTAAATGATGATACCCCTGATTTGACTGACTACAGCTGTCATGCCTGTGATTTCATGTGCCATTTCTTTTCTAAATTACGGACATATTGAGCATTAAAGACTCTTTCATTTTGTCTTCATTTTGATTGCATAGTTTGCATTTCCACAAATATTCTTCCCATCAGTCCTCCAAATGCTCAACAGCTGGAAACTAAGCTACAGTGTACTGTAAACCCATAGCTGCATTTTCATCCCTATCCATCAACAATGTGCTGCTGCCCCATATCATCTCTCTTCCTTTCTTTTGTTATTTGTTCAATGTCCTTGAAATATCTAACTCAGCTTTTTTTGCCAGGCTTCATTTTCCCTGCATGTTTCCTAGCTGCTCAGAAAAACCTTTCCTCGTTTCATAGTATTACATAGAGCAATATCCAGCCGTACAATCCAGACTTTTTTAGACCACCAAACATCCTTCTTAAAGGCTAAATATTCTAACAGTGATGGTTTCTAAAAGTTTTCAAGAAGGCTTTCCTTATACTGAAATGCTGAGCAAAAATTATATGAAATCTTAAAAAACATCTTATTAACTACTGTTTGCTCACCCATGCACCTGGCTAAAAGAAAGAAATTTGACCCAAATATGCTAGTTTTTGATAGATAGAGTGAAATACATATGAAAATAAAAAAAGAAGGCAATCATAGGTTGCATTTAAGGAAAGACCTGTTGTGGAAAAGGACTAATGTCCACCATGGTCCTGCCTGGTGAATCAGTCAGAGCATTATGCTGTAAGGGATGCAACTCACCTCTGTGTCAGGACAGATCAGAAACCTGATAATTTCTTCCTGACTTTCATTTCAGGAGGGATAAGAAATTTTCCACAAGGAAATGATGGAATAATTATTTCAACTTTCTAAGTTTCTTTCAATAACGCAAGAATATTTTTTGTCCAATCAAGTAATAAAGTTTTATCTTTATTTACTCATCTTGTTTAATTTAATCTAAATTTTAATAGAAGCATTGTATCACAACACACAGATATAGGATATTTGCTGCAACCTTCCACATCACTGAATCTAGTTTTATCTGACTGAAATGAAATCGTACATACATATTTCTATATGAATTATTTTAAAGTTTTCTTTTCTCATACATTTTTATTGTTATCTTCGTTCCAGTTGAGAATGAAAACAAGTTCAGAAATGTCAGAATTTCCCCTCTGAGACAAAGACTGGTTTTCAACCACCTATTCACTTCCTAGCAGTCTAGCATCTACAGCAGTTTCTGAAGGAAAGAAAAAATGTCAGAGGCACCATTTAAATACATAGATGGGTATTTAGGTTTTAATCAATATAGTGTTTCCATGAAATCCTTTCACACTTAATAGTATTTGGACAATTAATTAATACTGTTGTAAAAGAAAGAAAAAGGCATTAGAACGTAAATTAAACACTTAGGATTCAATTTTGCTCCAAGATACTTAATTCATTCCTGTTGCCCTCAACAGCAATTGCTTGTGAATGACTGAGGAAAGAGTGCTGCTATTAAGAAGCACCATAAATAAGCAAAACAAAAAAACCCAGATTGGAAATGGATACTTGTGTTAATTTTGCTGATGGTTTGCAAACAGCCTAGTCATTATTTGACACGATAAATGCTATGTTAGGTAGATAACTCAGAGTCATCAACGTTGCTTGATGTTTTTGTCAGGATTAGTGGTGGGGAAGCCTCAGCTACTGAGTTTCAGTTCGAGTTCTTAATCAAAGTAGTCTTCATCTTCTCTTAGACTATCTCTGTGCATGCACAGAAGTTAGGCTTGAAATCACAGAGGTCCTCCTTTCCGAGAAATAGATCAGAAACATCCCAGAGACTTCATCCTTTTAATTCCTTTATATTTTGACTTCACTAACATCTTATTTCCTTTGGCTTAGGGAAGAGAAAAGTACAATAGAAATAAAATTGAACAGGAATGTGTTATTGCCCAAAACAAAGATTCGTGCTCATCTGGATTAATATATTACCGTTAGTAACCCATCTTAAATACGAGACACGAGAAAACTAAGATTTGGAGGAAGAAAACTGCAGGGGCTTAGGCACAGAAGAGAGTAAAAATTTGGGCTTTGCTTTTCTCTGAAAATCAAATACAAACACCTAATGAATGGGACAGAATAGATTTTTAAATTTAGAACCTATGCAAATGTCTTCATAAAAATAGACCATGGGCCTGAGCGGTCTTTGGGGCTCAATTCCATGCATAAGCACCTGGATCACCTGAAGTGTCCTGGGGCTTCTGAGGCGCACACACGGCTAGCAGATATGATCAGGCACCTACAAGTGGTCCAGGCCCTTCAGGGAAGCAGCCAGAGGCCAGGCACAATACCTAAGGGGGTCTTGGATGGCACCAGGGGCCTGTTTAGGTGACTCAGGCCTCTAGTCATGGCTCTGGTACAGGACAATATGTATTGATGACAGTTCTTCCTTACTTTCTATCCCTATGGGTTTGTCTCCTGGCCAGTATTAGGACCTAGAGCTCTTCCCACAAAATCATGTAGAGCTACACTATTCTGAAAGCCACCCAAGTGCTCTTCAGGTGAACAAATATATTTTAGCTGCTGTCATCCTTTGGTTCACCAGTCTGCCCCTGAACACCACCATAAGCATACCCTGTGTCCTCTGTGTCATACAGGTATTACCTAGACAAAACTCAATTAGCCCCACCAACAAGTTGTAGGTTAGGTATAATTTCCCTAATTAAACTAGTGGGTTGATACCTACTTCTTGTAGTGCATAAGTTTGATTTTAGCATACTATGTTAATTTGTAAGCTTCCCCCCACAGCTGGTTCATTCCTAAGTGTTGTACCCCACCTCTCCCTTGTCATTCAGCTTGCTGTATTCCCTCCCCTTAGCTTAGTCCTGCCCATGTCTCTGAAATCTTCCCTGTTCTTTCATCTCCCATTGGTTTGTGTAGATTTCCCCACTCCCTGCTCCCTTCTGGTTGTGTATACGTTGTGTCAATCTACCCTAAATCCTCCTCTGTTGTACCCCCATTGGTTCTGTGTTTGTTGCCTCCCATGGTATAAAACCCATGGACCCTCCATTTTCTTTGTCTTTGGTCCCTGGGCCCTTCACCCTTGAATAAAGCTTGGAATCCACACCAAAGACCTCCTCCTCTCCTTTTTGTCTCGGTGTTGCGGCAAAGCCCTGCTGTCCAGGCGAGCAGCTTGCATTGGAGCTGGTAGCTGTGGACCAGATCTGGGCTCCGAGGCACGGATCCTCTGGAAGCACCGGCTGGCCACAGGCTCCGCTCCCTTTCGCCACCTAGACAGCGTGTCACCTACTATCATTCTTCCCGTATGTATATGCTGCAATTGCATCACCTGTGCCATTCTTTAATGGGTTCAATAAATTAGAAAAGCCTGGAAGTTCTTTGAATGATCTATGTTCCAATAAGACAACATGAAATTAGGGAGTCATGATGAGATCATTTTCCCAGGTTCTTTGTTTGAACTTCTTGATTAAGAAGTGCTGCCTATGGGTTCAATAATGATTTGATATAATGACCACAATTAATATTGTATTAAGAATGTTGAATTTATGAACTACAAAATTGGGCTCATTCCTAGTTAGTAGCTGTGGTGACAAACTATCCTGACTAAGCAATTCTCAGGGTATTTCAAAAGAACAGTGAATAAATACATCATTCTTCACATACCCGCTTTGACTATTTCAAATGATCATGTGTAGCTGCTAACGCATGTCCTTCAAAAGAAAAAGATCAGCAAAGCTCTAGTAAAATGTATGCAACTTTTTAATAATATGATAGTAGTCTATTCTGTCCTACTGTTTCACTTTGACATTGATTTTCTCTAGCACAATTTAGACCAAGTCCTCAGAAATAACTTCAGTCAATTTTTTCACATGCTCTACATGGATGTATCAAAAATAAAACTTATTCGAAAGCTGTAAGCATTTGAACTTTTCTGGAAACTCTTCATCACCTGAAATGCTAGAAAACTACCAAATTAGATCTCCCTTATATTTCCTAATGTAATCTTAGGTCACAAGACTGAACTGAATTAATGGTTTCTCAGAAACCTTGAAATATAAAAATTCATCAGAATTACAGAATATGCCACTTGTCAAAATCTCTGTAGAATACAGAACTGGAAATTATTTCTCCTTCTCTCCTTCTCTTTCTCTGCAACTATAATCTGAATTGTGCCTTTTCCTGAAAAATGCAATGCTGAATTAGAAACCTCAAGAAATGAGGGCAGTTGCAATTAAATGTTATTAAGTAGCTTCATTAAATTAAGCATCTAGATCAGAACATCTGTGCTTGAAACATGGATCCTTTAGAACTCATAAAGCTTGAAAAAAGCATTGACGTCAGATTAGGCCATACTGTTATGGGCTCTAAATCTAATGCACATTTTTTCCTTTACATTTTGGAGAAGTTGAAAAATATACTCTTTAAATAAAGTTAAGTTCATCTCCTTGCATAGTAAGCATAAAACTTATTTTAATGAAATTAACTTCAAGCCTTGCTGTGGTCTGTTTTTAAATGAAAAATTATATATTAAGTATCCCTCAAGACTGGCTCCCACATAATCCTTTAACCGTGAATCAGTCGTATATTAGATAAGCCCTGGAAGCATTGTTTCACAATAGCACATTTGCGTGCCAGCAGAGCTGTACCACTGAAAGAGAGAGTACGTCACATGAATCTCAAATTGAATTACCTTCCTTCATATGCGAGGTATTGCAGCGCACTATACAGCCAGTGTACTTGAGCCACAATTTCCCACTTCTAAATCTGGACAATAGCAATCAAATAAATACTATGATGAGAGCACTGGAAGGCCTTCACTAGCTGGATTCATGATTGTTTGGGACGAAATGAAAACACAACCCAGTCCAAAGAAGAGCTTCAGAGACATTTCATCTGTGACAGCTGAAGACTCGGCAGACAGGTTTTTGAGAAGAGGTGGCCTTGACCTTCTCTAAGTCTCCTGTCAAAATAACTGATTGGTTTTCATATAGACTGTCCATCACATTTAACCCAGCAGGATGCGGTAGAGTTCAAGGTAGGGAGCCAGTTGGAACAAATATGCAGTACAGAAAAAGAGAGCATGAAATTGAGGGGTTTAGGGCAGCAATCTAACACTCAGCAATTCCCAGGAACCTCTTATCTCAGCAAGCTGTGAAGAATTTAGTTTCTCATTTGTTTCAGCCTTCCAAAGACATCTTGTTGGCAGAAACAGTTTCCAGATGAGTCTGCCAGGTCCACATCAGTACTGGGTAGTTTTCAGCTGTGAACAATACAGTAAAATACAACTGCCTGTAACTGCACAAACCCCCCTTTCACCGAAGGCTTTTACTGTGCCAGAAGATTTTCTGTTAGATCAATTTGGACTCACTTTGCCCTCTTGTCCCAGAAGTGGAACATCTGCAGTAAAGGAAGCACTTTGCTAACTCAGCTTGTTGTGAATATTTTTTTTTGGCATACTTTACTGGGTTTTTTCCTGTTTTTACTTGCCAAATTCGAAGTGTTTTGAAACAGTTATATTCTTTTTGTTGTTCTGCAACTTTGTCCACTTAGTTTTTGTTATGCTCTACAAAAAGAAAATGACTGCAGGCATAAATAGACTATCTCATAGCTTTCAGATTCTCTACAGCATCAGTCTGGACTGGTCTCATACAAAAAAACCCCAAAGTTGCATTACTAAAAGGCAATTTCAAATCACTAATGTGATTCATACAGACTGTACAAAGAAATCTGTGATTAACACAATGAATAATACCTGTTTTCTTGAGAAGTAGAGAGCCAAGAAGCATGAAAAAAAAGCATCTGTAAGTCTGCAGTTACACTTCTTTCAGTATTCCCTTGTTACCTTCAAATAAAACCATGTTTCAGTCCTTACCATGTGTTTTATTATACATCTTATAGCACAAGAAAGGAATTACTGTACAGAATAATTTCCACAATTCCCACACACCCTTGTGTCGCCGATGTCCCCCCAGCCGCTGCCGAGGATGTGAGCTCTGGAGGGGGCTCTGCGCTCCAAAGGAGCAGGGCTCTGGTGCTCACGGGTGGGTCGTGGCAGAGGCGAGACCTCTCCAGGCAAGCACACAGGCGGGGCGCAATGGAACGGCGAGAAAAGGAAGCAAAGAGAGCCGAGAGGGGGTCTCCTCCAAGTCTCCTTTAATAATGGGGAAGCAACGAGGGTCCAGGTCAGAGAGGGCAGAGGAAGATCTCCCGGGAAAATGAACTGTGCACCGGATTATAAGGGACCCGAAACTGGGGCGGGGTCCAGGGTCGCAACCAATAGGAATACGTCTGAGGGGAGGGTCTGGGGATCCAGGGTCCAATCAGTGAAAATGAGGGGAGGGTACAGCAAACTGACAATAACACAAACCAATGGGGCGTCGAACGAGAAAGAACTTTCTGGAGGGAGGGGAGGGCCCTAGACCTCGGTCCTGCCCATGGAGTCCTCCTCAAAGGAGGAGCTCTCTTCGCTGAGGGCAGGGTCTCCTTGATTGATGACTGGGAAGACCGAGGTTGGACCTCCCACACCCTTCTATATATGTATGGTTATCTCTGCAGTTAAAGACACCTCTTACATTCATGGAGCATATGAGAAAGCAAACTCCTCTGGCCATGTCAGACCTAAGGTGAGGTTCCTGAAACTGTGAAAATAACACGCTTTTGCACTGTGCTTGTACATCCAACCCTTTTGCCTTCAGTTGTTCAAAAGTTATTAATAACCGTAAAGCATCAAAAGGAGATCAGAAAGCATCCTTCCGTTGGGTTATGGCACAGGCATGTGCAGAAGTGGCTCATTTGTGTCACTTTCTGTCACTGGTTGTTCTCTTCGTCAAGGGAAAGGTGAACAGCATTACTGAAGGTTTCTAATTCATTGGGTCCTCTAGTAACAACACTGTAGAATGAAGTCAGATTGGGATTTACTACTCACAGTCCCATAGTGGTGTCCCTTTCATCACTGCTCTGGCCCAAACATCTGAACTCCTGAAAAGTTTCTCCGGAGTTGCTGGAAGGTTTGTCAACTAGGTTGTTGAATAGATAACCTTCATTCTTCCCAGTTGTGAGTCCATTAGAAAGGGTTGATTAAGATCCAGGTAATCCAGCCTGTGAGTTCATCTTTGTCCTACAGTTTCTATAGTTTTCCAGACACTCAGATGTTTGAATAATATCTCACAGTCTGCATCACTGTCCATACTTACTCTGAAATTTTGTGATATGATACAATTTTTCAGCACTCAAGTTATCAGAATCAGGAAGCACAAACAAAACTTAATTTTTCCACTAAAGTGCTTATGGTTTCTAAACTCACCAGAAAGACACGTGAGGGCCTCAGAAACTCATTATCTCAGCCTAACAAGACAGTTTCCCCAGGTCACTATAGACTTTTCCTGCTTTGAAAATAGTTGCTTTTTAGTAAATTATTGTTGCATTAAGAACTTGTTTAAAAGATGTGCCAGTAAGTTGTTGAGAGACCCCAAACCCAGCATCATACAGTCAGATAGCATAGAGAAAATTAAAGACCAAAAGCCTTCAGATTACACAGTCAACATGCTAATATCAGAACAGGAATGGACAGAGAAATTCAGATTCAAAGTAAAGGCCCTTTTGGATAAGATGTTCAAATAGTCCAGCGCTGTTTTAGTACGTATGACATGCACAGACATAGAGAAAACCAAACACATATTGTATGTTGCTTTACACACATAAACCAGTAAAAATTTTTTTCCAAATACCTGTCTATTTTTTTTTTTCTCCAGTTATTGTGACCCTCTCACTGTAAACCCAAGCAGAATCAGTACTAAAGGTATGAATGCAGGGTCGTCTATGGGGATGTAAATAACTTGCTTAGAATTCAATATCACAAAGTTATCAATGTCTGAAACTTGTTAGGAAATCCAAGAGTGAGTAAAAGGACAGTGTTAGGTTATAAGGGAAATTTTTCAGTCCTTTGTAAAGCACATAAAATGCTGTCCTGAAATGCATCACAGAAGACATCTTTAATATCTGATTTGAAAAATTTATGGAATGGGTGGGTGAATGAATGCTGCAGTTCATTGCCAGTCACTCAGACATGATGGTGATAAAGGTCTGTATGTGTCAAGACAGATACTTAGCACTTAATTGTGGGGATAATTCAAATTTAGGGAAGAGGTGTGGGTCAGTTCTTTTATTCCAAAGTGAATGTCTTACTTCTAATTGAAAGCAACACTAATTAAGATAAAGGGCAGGACATTAACACTCAGTATTAACATTATGAGCCACACCAGCAATATGCCTTACCTCGGATGTGAGCAGTTATTTATGGTGCCTGTGGTGCAGCAGAGCTCTCTCTCGAATACACATCAGGGATCAGGTTCCAATGTACACATCTTCAGAGAGGGAATTAAAGAAGAAAATGCCAGCTGGGGATGGATCTATGTGCAGTGGAAACAAACTGACCAGAAAACAACTGGGAGGGTTTATCTGTCATTCATGAAGTCAAACACTCCTTTTGTGTTTGCCTGACAGCTCTCGGGTTTCTCCAGATTTCACAGGTTATGTCCAAAGGGAGAGGATGGCACTTAACACAACCCCTCCCTTGTTACTTCCAATCATGCCTCACCCTGGCTCTCGTTTGCAAAGAGGACACCTCAGTAGGTGGGCCAGAAAGCCACAGCACCTTTCAGTCAGAGCCCTGGCATGGGTGAGATGGCTGAAGCGTCTGGGAAGCACTTCAGCAGTCACACACAGGTCACCTGAGACAGCTGTGGTCTTCCTGCCTATCATCCAATTGAAACTGAGGAGTGGAAAAGTCTCCAAGGCTCCACAGACCAGCCAAACTATTTTTTGAATTACAAGACTGACAGCTTGAATTAAGACCAATAGCCTTTCTAGTGCTTTCTAGTATAGCTCAGCTGTTTTCATATATTGGGCTGGCCACATGAAATCAATGTTGTACTCCTACAAAACGCAAGCAGTTCATTCCTCTGAAACCCTATTAATAAAGATATTACCTCTCACTTAACCAAATACAACAGCAAACATAGTGTAACACTCCCACAAATGAAAATTAAATTAAAAGCTATGCTAATTGTAAGTAAAGTATTTTAACAAGAATATAATTTCCTAGAAACAGAGACTCTTGCTGGTGTCCAAAATTGTGTCCCAAATGCTATTTCTTTTACCCTCTTTCAGTTTGAAAGATTTATCACTCATCTCTGCTTGAAAGCTATTATTCATTCCCTTTTGTTCCCATGTGTTTCTGTATATGTATGTCTTATTCACTGATGGTGAACAAAGTTTAGATTTGTTCTCAGATAAAGGGGGCTTGGAAGATCACAGACTGAAGAAGAAACTGTGCATAATGATGCAGGTTGCATTAATATGTCCTTTGAGCACAATCATCTCAGCAGAGATGATTTTTCAGATTCCAGGAGCAGCAGAAGTGAGCTCAGGTGACCATTTTTATTGAGAATCATGTTTATCTTAATCCCATCCCTGACCTGAGATGGGGTTTCACAACAGTATAGTCAACCCATGTGAACATGCTTCTTCAGCTTCTTCAGCATAAGACAGGAAAACCTGGATCTTTTGTGATTCTATAAACTGACTTGACTTTTTAAGAGGCATAAAAGGAAAGACTTGGTATCCTTTTTCCTATTTTCAAGCACAACAGACAAATACAATCCTAGTTGAAATAACTTGATTTAAAAAATAACAAATTAAAAGCAATATTTTGTTGAAGTTTTCTAGTAGAGACATGAAAATCCAGCCAAAATATTTTCCTTTGCTATTAATGTTCCCAGCTGTCTGAGTCTGACAGCACTTTTCTGTACATTGATATATAAAGCTTGAGATACTGGCTTTAATACCCACATTTGCTTAGATCTGGGGTAATGAAAGTGTTCTAGGAATCATTTTTTAAAAAGAAAAAAATCTGTCCAACTCCCAGAAAACAGACATTTGTATGCTGTCACACCTGTCTGTGCTTCAGTGTGCTGTTTGATATAATGGTAAACTTTCATGCCCATATTTTCCAGTGGTGCAAAGTTCAATAGATCACCTGCAGAGCCAGTGCAAAAAAATTAGCTCATAGGTACAAATAGTCAGAGCACAAATATTCAATTTTCTAAATGAGGTTTTCTAGCTTTATCTCAGCCAGTAGACTTTATTCAGGAGTCACTGGAGTATTTTTACCACCTTTGTTGGAGGGAGATGGAGTAAAATAGATCTTTATGATTGTCCCTTTCAGCCATTAACATCTACCTGCATATAATAAAATTGCTAATATAGAAGTACTCACAGAAATACTTCTCCACTGCTCAGATCTCAAAACATATAGAGGAAAAAAATTAAAGCAATTGATCAGCTTTTTTTTTCAAGTATTTTCCGACTCCCCGCACTTTTCTGCTCTACGGCACTACTCCAACAGGAAGGATGGGGGTTTTTTCTTCCAGTAAGTCACATAATCTACTATGTATGACATGCTTCTGGAAAGAAAACAAACAAAAAACATGGTGCTTTTTAGACTGAAATATTGAAATTTTCTCCAGCAGAGGAGGGAGTTGGCATCCCACATCTTTAGATGAATGCTTTATCTCTCCTAGGGTGTTACACAAATAGTAGGATAGGTTGCAAGACAACAGCACTCAAATAAGCACTGGTAATTTTCTCTGAAACAAAGGTCTCAAGTGAGTTTAGGTACTTTCTTGACATCCTCAGAGAAGAGGCCAGGAAGGGAGGAAAGTAAGAGCCAACTTTATCACTCACCACTGCAGACATGATCCTCAGGAGAACGTGAGCTGCTTAACTCCTGGCTGACCAAAACCCTTCTTGTACCAAGTCCCACACAGAGGCAGTGGGTCTGCCTAGACTAGATGTAGCTCACGTTGAACGTCTTTACTGACAAACTTTCTTCCCAGTGGGAAAAAGCAAGGGTCTTCTGAGTTGTCTGTAATGGTTGTAAGCTGCAGACAGAAATGTAAGACAGTCCAGGTCTCCTCTCCATGGTCACCAGTGCTAGATGTCTCTTCCAGAACTCTTTCAGTTGTATTTCAATTCCTGAAGCTGTCCTCTTGCCAAATTACGCTATTGCTTTTGGACCCAATGTGTTCTTTTGTAACAGGTGTGAGAAGTAAGTAGGTAATATTTCAAAACACACTGAAAGTAAGGTAAGCTTAGAGAATCAAAGATAGTAAGTTGCATTGTTATTATTCTACCCTCACTCACAGTCTTTTTCTGAAATCTCTTTCTGTTCAGTGACCACGCAGATGGAGATACAGCTTTTTTTCTCTTCAGGTGGAGCCACAGTCATTCATTTCTAACTAATGGCATAGGAGACCATCTCAGGGGTGGGTGTGATAACATTACACAAGTTGAATAAGTAGCATCAAAGATTATTGAGGACAACAAAAATACTTTGTCTTGCCCAACAAATTGCTACATAAGAAAAAGTACAAAATAACACTCAGGATTTACCCAAGATCTGGTCTAAATAGATACATTTCCATTGACTTGAACAGGTTTTGTATTCAGCCAATTTGATACTATTTGTTTTTAGTAAAATAATACCACATGGCAGTAATTCCTATGAGATTTTTCTTTTCATGCCTTCCATAAGTCTCCTAACAAACAGATCTTTAAAGATGTTCAGTGATAGTATTGTACCTGTCTGACCTATATTATCTGTTCTGAATTAGATGACCTTACAGTCTTTATTTCTCACTCACTAAAGTCCATTGCTATGAACCAAATAAACCCAGATATATACCTTTTACCTCTTGTGGAATGAATTCTAGTTGGCAGGCAAAATATAAATTTCAGGATTCCACTATTTGCCAATCCAGAAAAGAGATAATTTCTCCTATCAATTTTATCTGATTGTGTCTCTTAGCTGAAATGAGGAAAGAAGTCATTCTGAACATTGTGAAAATAAGTAATATCAATCAGCAAGGAATAATTACAAAGAAATAGAAGTAAATTAGTTTTTCCTCCTGACAGCACTGAAGTGAGAAATGAGTACATAGGAAAGGGTGCACAATAGGTATGAGAAGAGTATTTGAGTGGAACGCGAGTGCACTTGGAATGTAAAAGAGAAACAAGAGTTCAGAGGCAAGTTTTGAGAGCAAAATATATTTTTTTTCTAATTTAAATCTGCTTCACTGCTGGAAAAACTGAGTGGTTACCCAGAAGAGAGGGGCTTCATATGATTTTAGATGAAATTATATTTACTTTGACTTTTTTTTTTTCCAGAGGACCTTTGTTGGCTTTATCATTTGCCTTCTGTTTCTCAGTAAGGCTGGTGTGAAGGTTAAAAATCTGTGTCCTATTTCAAAGGTTTCTGGGCAACTTAAGGATATTAACGTCAGATGAAATGCTACTGTACTCCCAGTTAATAATAAATAACTTCCACAGCTCTACCTATGACACGACTGCCTATTCAAATCATGTATCTAATATTAGCAGGTCATTGATGTGTTGATAGAAAGGACACAAGAGGAATAATCCTGGGCCCCCTGAAGTCAATACATATTTTAACACTTACATCAATGGAATCATTTCTGCAGACTAAGACAAGATTGTGGAGACTGTCTGACTTCTTAAAACCATATCTAACACTAACATGCTAGAGTTGCTTTGCCAAAAATATCTTGGGCTATCCTGCAAAATGTCATATTTTATATTATGCATTTTAGGAGTAATTGAAAATACATTTTGTTCACCATAAAGCTCCATTACACTGAGAAAGCAAACACCTCCCTCATATGAGATGCATGTCATACCTTCTATAACAAATTGCCTATATTGATTTTTCTATGGAGACTAGGAAAGGTAGGACTTAAAATCCCCAGACAGATGGAAATAGGAGGGAAGTAGCTATCTCTCAGGAAATCTCTTAACAGAAAATCTGCATGAAGAGATGAAATTAATTAGGACAAGAGCTTTACTTCATGCAAGTAACTGCTTTGATTTACACCATCTAAAGCATATAACTTCAAAATTCAGTCAATAGTGTTTGAGTTGATAACTTCTCATGGAAAATGTTATATGCCTCTTTGAATTTCTATGCATCCATTCTAAAAGTACCATACCACATAAAATGTAATATAAGAGATAGGTAAATTATACCATCATTTTCAGAAAGACATTCAGAGAAGTACAGAACATAAAAGCTGTATTCCAAGGATTGGATCAATCTTCTGCATGCTAAAAATCATTCTCAAAATTGGGCTCTATCTTTACTGAAACACTTAGTTAATAAGTTTTTTGGAAGACTACTGCTGTTAAATATGTCAAAACAATAACTCTGTTTCAATCACTTTAGAGAATTTAAAAAATAATTTCTAATAAAATTTGTCCTTTGGAATTAAGGAAGGGGAGATTCTTGGGTTAATGCATTCTGAAGTTTGGGACTTCAAGACTTTAAAGATGCATTTACAAAGCATTTAAAAATAGGACTTGTAAAAATAGATCAGACAGCCACATTTCCATCAATGTTCACTGAAGTAAGGTTCCATTAACTTCATAAAAACAGCTCGTAGATATTAACTCTCTTCTAGTTAGATTAAAGAAATAGGTGAAGCAATATCACCAGAGAACAAATAGTTTGACAAAACCAGTGACTTAAATATGTATCCAATTGTGAGAATTAACAGCAGGTCAGAAAGCCTGTCTGAGTCTGAGTCTGACATTGGTCTCAGCACAGTCCATTTCTACCTGTGAGAAATCTAGTCGAGAGAAGCAAGAAATTCAAAACAATGTAGGGAGTAAACAGCAACAAGGCTGCAGCTGGCATTTTGTTTGGATTCTTGGGATGTCTATGTTGTAGATAACTAATAATAGTATAGTGTAGTTAAAATAGCCAGTGAATCTACTGTAGTAGTTCAGCAACCAATAGACAACTAACACGAATGATAAACATACAAAAATGTATATATGTGACACTGGCTCTTAGAATAAACGCTTTTTGCCTGCACTTTACATTAGAATTAGTGTGTGTCGCGAGTCCACCTCAACTGCGACATCCAACTATAACTAAAAGACATGAGACACATTAGACAAGCAAAAAGCAACGGTTGGACTGCTTGGGTAGTGGTAAGTATCCTAATTTCACAGATATATGTAGTTTGTTGCAGTACTGTTTAACAGTTAAATCAATTTTTTTTTTCTTAAAAATATGGATGCAGCATACTGCTCTTTTTAACATTCAGAAAATCATCAAATGGGTATAAAAATACATTCATACAAGATGCAGAGTTAAATATTAAAGCACTCACCCATTACTCTGTCTATGCCTCCCATCACCGTAGTCCATCCACTCTTCACTTTGTCTAGCTCATTTTACCTTGACAACTCGATTTCCTTCTTATGTGGTTAATAGAATTTTAACTTGAGATAATTGAGTTCTGTAATTAACATTCCAGACCTCTGTGCTAACAAGAACTTAAAACAAAGGAGAAAACAGGTTTTTTCTCTCTGGTAATCACTTCTTCTGGCAAATGATAGCCCCAAAGTGAAGAAGGAGGGAAAAAAAAAAGAAAAAGGAAAGGGTGAGAAGAAGAGTACATATATTGGAAATCTTACCTCTTACCCTGCATAAACTTATTTTGTCCTTATTAAACGGGGTGATGTTTTTCAGATTAGCCCTACTTATTTGGCTTTATCTTTGAATCTCCACAAATTTCATTTAGATGTGATAGTTTGAGGGTTTTTCTAACTCTAGAAAAGTATATTATTTATCTGAAACTATATTTTTTTCATAGAAGTAGGAAAGTATTTTAAACAGACAAGATTAATAAGCAAAAATTCTCACTTTTGTATTAACTGCAAAAATATTGAGGCAGAGATAATAACAATAACATTAGTTTTAAAAAGGAATCTTTAAAGACCCGAGGGCCTGAAGTTGTGTCAGGAGAGGTTTAGGTTAGATATTAGAGAACGGGTCTTCACCCAGAGTGTGCTTGAACACTGGAACAGGCTCCCCAGGGAAGTCGTCCCAGCACCAAGCCTGACAGAGCTCAAGAAGCGTTAGGACAATACTCTCAGGCACATGGTGTGACTCTTGGGGACGGTGCTGTGCAGGGCCACGAGTTGGACTTGATGATCCTTGTGGGTCCCTCCCAACTCAGCTTATACTGTGATTTTGTAGATAGAAAGAGTACATTTTAAAATTTTATTATAGAGAGAAAAACATTAGATATTTTGGGAAACCATGTTTTCTGTCAATTTAAAATTAATCCCCACAAGATTCATTATTCATTTTGCTAGCCACAATACTAAACTCTTGGAATAATGTACTAGTGCCATAAAAATGTATATGCAAACACTTGAATTGCCTTATTGTTGAGTCTTTGGCTTAGATATCGTTTAGCCCACAGAATGGCAATATGCAACTCCTCCACGCTGGGTACAAGAGTCAGATGCAATCATGTACTCGTTTGTGCAGACACTCTCCGATTTCGCAGCTCAGTGGCTCATGCA
Organism: Oreocharis arfaki; assembly: GCA_013398015.1. Lineage (NCBI taxonomy): Eukaryota > Metazoa > Chordata > Aves > Passeriformes > Paramythiidae > Oreocharis > Oreocharis arfaki. The sequence goes on from VZRR01012119.1 coordinate 108,402, forward strand.
AGTGGAAGGGCTGCCTGTAGCTCAGTTATTCAACCATGAGCATCTCAGCAGAGATGAGAGGTCCCTCTCACACCTGCACTGAGGGCTCGTTCCTCTAGTACACACAAGCACTGGCTGAGCTAAAGCTGGAAAGCAAAATGGAAGCAAATCTTCAGCCTGCAGAGGCTGTGACTCTCAAATCCATTCTTCAATCAGACATCAGCTCCTCCAGTTCTTGATAACATTTGGTTTTATGACCACTTAATTAGATTATTCCATTTAAATAGACTTGTTGCAGACTTTCAGACACTGTAGCAGCATTGCTGCTTTCAGAGGAAGATTGATCTCTGCCTGGGGAGCTCCTGTACCACAGTTTCTGGATCCCACAGCTTCTGTGGAAATATGGGCTGCTGTTCAGCAGTCAGGTAGTGTCTCCTGGTCCCACTACCTCTTCCTTAAGATCCTTTGAAAGATGATATAAGCAATAAAACAAACCTTCTCAGAAAATCCCTACAAGTCTTCCAAATCGCAGAAAGAAAGTGAAAGATAATGGTTAGCAAAAATTTGTTGCCGGAATTATAATTAGCCAGAGGTTAATTTTGTGTGTAGAACTAAAGAAGCAAGTCCCTATAATTAGCTACTGCCCCAGGTTACCAGGCATGAAATTTCCATACACGCCGATGTCAGAGAGACCCTTCATGCACTCCAGCACTGCCCACTGCAAATGGAAGTTGCACTCAGTTCTCTAAAGGTATGTGAATCACAAATTTTACCCTTTCCTTGAAGACCGAAGAGGTTTTTCTGCCTTCCTTATCTGCAAGTACTCATTGATATGGCCCAACATAGAAAGCAAGTCTCCTACCCCTCCAAAGCCTTTAAACAAGGACCTGCTATAATGTGTTTCTCTGGTTTGTAACTATTGGAAATGTTCATCTCTATAAGCACCAGAATGTTTGACAAAGGAAAAAGTTTCCTTTCCTCTCTCTTTGCTGCTAACATTCTTTTCCAAACAGAAATACACACCCGGGTCTCAGTCATTAAAAAACAGATGTACTAAATTAAGAAATATCACTCCAGCTGCTTTATGAAAATGCCATTTTTCCATGTGTTATCTTGGCTCTGGGGATGGCTTTCTCACTTTGGGTGTGAAAGACTGTGACTTCAGCCCCAGAGTCTGCTGGGGACACAGAGTGCTGTGTGATTACAATGCAAAGTGCTGGCCAGTATTTACACTCCTAAATGAACACACATCACGGACTAACCAGCAGTAATACAAATCCAAACACCTATGGGAGACATCATTGAGGAGATAACAACCAGGACACTGCCTTGAATAAAATTCCTACAGCACAAACGAGCAATTCACTGCTGCATAAACACCTCTGAAATTCAGACAAAGGAAATTACTGGTTCACAAATTACCATGAGTCTGTTAAAGTTACAGAGCTAATATTGTGCTCTTCCACATCAGTTACAAGTAAGGTTGGCAATGTGGTTCATTAAAAAACAACAAGAAAAATAGAGTCAACAAAATTTTGACCAGTAACTTCTGCTTTGCACCTAAAGAAATTCTGATTGAGGGTGTTTTGGGCTGATTAACCAGACATGTTACGGGACAGACACAGAAGGAGGGAGTAATTGTTCTCCCTCACCTTAGCCTAGTGAATGGAAGAACGCTTAAGTCCTGTAGCATGCACTTGGATATGCCTACAGACACACACCTGCAAATCCATGTTCCAAGAGGAGCCATGAAGCTCTTTCTGGTCCACAGACTTTCTTAACTATATGGTATCCCAGCAAGATTTCTTAACAACCTGCTAGGGCTCATCTTTACAACATTCAGTAGCCATGTGCCTCCCTATGTGCAGCTTTCTAAAGATGCAAAGATGTATCTGAATTTTGATTCTGGTCATATAAAACAGTAATATACAACCTCCAGTGTTACATTCTCTGGAGACATTTTTCAAACTGCATCTAAAGAATTTGGAGCCTGCACTTAGTTTTGTGAACATATAAAGATAAGTACATAGAAGTACATTTTGAAATGAAAATAATTTTTATGGCTGTTTTTATCCACCGTTATTTACAAAAATAACTTTTCCAAGTTTTTAGTTTTTTATTAGGAGACATGACTCCTTCTGAGCTTTTTAAAATTCTGGATAAAGATAGAGTAATCCGTATTCTGGATCCTGTAGAACAGTGCCCGGTCTAGTTTACTACTACTGGAGAAAACAAGGACTCCACCAACTCTACCACAAATTTCTGACAACACAGAGGTGTTGACCAGCCTCCTTCAAGGACATCTCTGTGATGATGGGAGTGTACTGCAAGACAGGAGGCAGTGGTCAGAGCCAATCAGTCACTAGTGTAATGTAGTCTTCCACAATATGACAGGAGAATTTTTTCTGCGTCACATGCACAGCACGAGGACAAAAAAACCCAGAGCCATCTTCCTCTTGTTTTTGTGTGTGTTTTTCTGGAGTAGTTGTGTTGGAGTGGTTATGTAGGTTGGTTGATGGTGCTTTTGTTTTTGTTTTTAGATGAAAACAGGTCCAGATTAGCCAATTCCCTGAAAAATGTGCTGTCTGTCCTAATTTCTACTGCATTTTCTGCAGCTGCTTGATCTATATATGCTGGGTCTCTAATGAATGCTGCCTTGTTGAAGGATGCATGTTCTCTCACTCTTTCTTCCCTGTTCTCACTCCCAGCTCTGATGGGAGATTTTCTTTTCGCTCTGCTAAGACTACCAATATCTTTCTGATGACAGCTAGGGTTTCAGTGATAAAGGTTTGTATCTTTAAGTAAACAGCAGTTGATTAGCTTTTGTATGTGCCCCAGCTGTCAGAGTCACTCAGAGAACCACGGCCCCAGAGGGCTGTCCCTCAAGTAAACAGGGGGACAGACTGCCTTCCTCATGACCTGTCACCTCTGTACTATTCAGGACACTCGGAAGGTGCAGCGCTGTTTTGTCCACTCAATCACAGGACATTTGGGGAGGGACTGTGCCTAGCAGAGCCCTGACCTTGCCTGTGGGCACCACACTCATAATTTGTGGGAACAGCAGAAACAACAACTCCCTTGATGGTGTTAGCAGGAGGTCGGAAGGAAGATCATGGTGAAGAAAAAAGAGGATGTAGGATGACGAAGGGTGTTGAGACGCAAAGGGAGGTGCAGCCAGGGGTTGCTGGGCTGGGATAAATGGGTGGAAGGGCCATCCTCTATCTTTTGTTTGTGTGAAAGAGTGCGTGCTACTCGAGAGGGGAAATACTACATACCAACAATTTCATCAACAGGTCATGTTATAATTACACATCAGAGCAATAGTGACATCATCAGCCAGCCAATGCCAGCTGCTAATTGTGTTGTCGCTGGAGTTCTGCTGCAGGTATTTACAGCCTGCTTCTTCACAGGCATTGCATCCATGAATTATTCATTGTACAGCCACCTCTGTTTGATTAGTCAAACAGCTCTCACAAAATAAAAACCCAAGCTTAAAAGCAGATTTTGCCAGACCTCATTTAAGCTGTCATATAAATCTACCTTTTCAATTTATGAATAAGCAACCCATCAGTTTATCTTTTCTTTTTCATTATGTACAAACCAAATACATTGGCATACGGAAGCTTTTCTTTCCTGATACTTCACTGCCTTTGCAAGCTAGGCTCTGAAAAAAGTAAAAAGTCAAAATGAATGCATCTTTTGCACTTCTCAAGTACTATCTGCCTGCTGAATAAAGATTTTCTGATTTATTACAGAAATGTATTGACACAAGGTAAGAGAAAAGAAAATAATGGGAGACATTTGTATGGTTTGGTAAAGTCAATTTAATTAGCATGTGAACCACATAGATAAGTATCATCACTTCCTAATGTACTCAGTCTGGACACCAATCAAACCAAACAAGGCAAGCTATTCAAGCAAAGCTCTTTGTCACAAAGTGAATTTTTAAAAAAGCCTAAAAAAAACAGCCAAAGCCAAATACAGCAAACTCAGCCTAGTTTATTATTGTTCATTACAGCCATTGCTGAGGGCAAATGAAACTATTCAGTTTAATCAGCCTTTTACAAAAAGTGCACTGATTCTTATAACCACACTGAACAAAGCGTGTAATTTACATTACTGTCTTGAATACGAAACAAGTAAAAACTTTACAAATTTTAAGCCATAAATCTGCTTGCTTCTTTTTACTTATTCTAGTCATGTATACAAAAGAGAGGTAAAATTTGCATTAGCATGGAGACTCATCTCATAAGTTCTTTTAATCAGGCTCTTTCCACAAACCTGTTTACTTTCAGTCTGTGAGATCCTCAGGAAAGGGACAATCCTTTGTTATACATCCTGACCCGGGACTTTATTGAAAGTGAAAAATTCTCTCTCAAGAGAATATCTCACATCAAGACTTCTTTTTTTTTGTTTGTCAGAAAAAAGACAAAAAGTAAAAAACTATTATTTAAAAATATGTTATAATTTACTGAGTTGCACCTAAGCATTTAATTGTGATATTGTTCAAAAAGAAAACTTTTCATTACCAACACTTTCTACACTGTATTTGGGCAGATTGAAATCTCCTTCCTAATCTAAACTACCAGTGTATCATATAGAGAGAAGTGCTTTAGCTAAACAATGCTCCCAGTCTTTCAGCCAACCAATTAACGTCTCCGACAGTGCACTTTACTTACTTCTTACAGCATCATGATGCACACTCAAGTAGATATCAGCATTTATATTGATCTAAAACCAAGTATTAATCTCAGACCAGGAAATGTAAAAGACTTGTTTGACTTCTGTGTTGCTCCAGTAGAAGTATTATTCCAAGACTGATTGATTCCTACCAAGCAGGAAAAAAAAGTCAAGCTTAGTGTTCTTTGGGGAAAATGTTTCGTAAGTAATTTTCAATCACTCTGCAATAACAGGCAAGAAAAAGAATAAATACCATAAATCTTAAATAGTGCTATAAAATTATGACAAAAATTTTATTTCACATAAATAAGCAATACTTAAGAGGGGGAAAAAACTTCAGTATTTGTTGAAAAACTTTGGAAAGCATACTCGGGGTTGTCACAAAATAGTTCTGAAAGGAAGAGATCAATGAACAAAGCATTTGCAAGAGAATGAGTCAAACCGAGTGAGAAGTCCCACAGGTCTCTACATCTTCCCTAAGAGTCTGGCTTGTAACTTTAGTAAGGGAAGTCCCACAGATTTACAGGAAACGAAGTCAAAGACCTACAAAATACCTCAAAGATAAAGGATACTCCATGTTCTTAGTCAAACACCTTCATTATTCCTTCAAAACATGCTTGAAATTGCTTTTCCTGCAAGACCACCTACCCCAAGTTCTCAGTTGTAATGTGTGGGAAAGCTTAGACACAGCAGTGTTAGCTGGCCTTTGCACTTCATACCATCTGGCATTCTACCTTTAGGAATGCACTCTACTCTTGATACTGGCAAACCTTAGGGCCTATTTCTGTCCTATCCCTACATGAATGAATGAAAACCCTTGTGAAATGAAGCAATGTGCTACTAAATCAGGTTTGATCTTTTAATCCTTCAGAAAATGTTAGAAGTTGGCTACATTTCTAAATTTTTGGCAGTTGTTCAATAATACATTTTTCTTTCTTCTTTCTATTTTTTTGTGCTTTCCTAAGAAACTGTCTGGAGTAATTGCTCATTTACCAGGACAAAGAGATGACCTAGAGTAAGATGAGATATTTTAATTGCCTCAGAGAAAAACAGGTGTTAGTGTTCAATTGCCATTGTAAATAGTCATTCACTTGTAAATACATTTTTGTACAATTATTGTTAGCTAAAGGCAATAGCTTTGTTTTCTGAGTATTGAATAAAGGCATCTGCCTCAGTGCAGCATCTAATCGAAGTCCTAGGTCAAAAAGTTCCTCTTCTAAAATACCCTCCAGCATCATCCTTTCTTTACCACAGACCCTCTCATTAAGAACAAACCAAAGATTGCCTAAGAGAATTGCATTAGGTACACTGATTACTGAAGAGACCTCACATCTAGAGTTTACAAATGCATTAGTGATGCTTCTTTATAAAGAGAGAAAAGGCTAAAAATAAACAAATAAGAAGAAGCTAGTCAGAGAAAAGGAGCAGCGTAGGACTTCATATCAGGCTGTGAAATCTCTTGACCTTCAGTGTGAAGCCACAAAATAAAAATCATTTGTCAAAAGCTATCTCAATTCTATGCTGTGTAAACCTTTTGAATTTTTTCAGGAGTCTTTTTCTTTCAAAATTGTCCTTCTATTGGTGAGTTGTGGCTGGGAGCAATTTCAGGCAGCATATCATCCCTGCCCCATGCCCTGCCAGAGCACATCACTTGCTTTGGTGAGATGGGTCCGTGCTGCACAGCCCCATGCTGCCATGCAGGCACTTGAGGACAGCCAGCTCTCAAGCTGCCTCCAGATGTCATTGATTTTCTGGTCAATTTAGAGCCCATCCAGTTCTTACACCTCACACTGAGGTACAACTTTGCCTTTAAAATGGGTGCAGTGCACAGGGGCACGTAGGTAACTACTGTATGACATGAACACAAAGCATGAGCATGAGAAGGAAGGAGAAGCAGAGAAAAAACATGAACTGACTGCAGCCCGTTTCCTATTCTCCTGTGCCACTTGGGAGTGAAGTTGAGCCTGGGAAATAGCGGGGAATGTGGTGGGTTTTAGATTTTTTTTCTTGTTATCCTACTGTCATCAATTGTCAATACATTAAATTGATTTTCCCAAAATTTAGTCTGTTTTGCCCATGGTACTACTGATGAGTAATTACCCTGTCCTTATCTCAACCCACTGGCTTTTCATTTTTTTTTCTCCCCCAATCCTGTAGAGATAGTAGAGTGATAGAGCACCTTGATGGGCACCTAGCAGGCAGCATTGAGATACTGCATTCTTGTGGATTGCTTTACATGGGAGAAAACCTCCTTTTATTCTTTTTTTGTGCTGTGATAGCTTGAGTTCGCTGTATGGGGACAGCAGCTACAATGACCTGCTTACAATAGCTGCAAGGGTCTTTGCCATCTATCTCATCTATCTCGGTACATAAACTTCACTTTTCAAATAAAATATAAGAAAAGTTGGATAAAAATGTAACAGAAGTACCATTAGATTTGTTTTATTGGCGTATTTTTTTCCTATGCCTTCTTTCTTTATTATTTTACCAGTGTTATTTTCAGATTCTCATATACTTCAGGTTGTTTTCTTCCTGTGTGTTTATTGCTTTGCAGAGCTGCACCTGAAATATTTAATGAAAACAGAGAACACAAACACAGAGCAGAAATCGCATGTTCCTCCAGTGCTACCTGACCTCTCAAATTGCTTGTCTTCTTTTCATTAATGGCCAAGAGAATAATTAGGATAGAAGAAGAGCATTTGCACCATTAATAGGACATTCCATTACTTTTAATCACAGGGGTAAACAGAAGATAGAGCTGGGTTGAGGAAGACTCTACCAGAAGTAGTTTTCACAAGAGCCAAGATACCTCGCCTCGGAAAGAGATTACAATTTGCAGATAAGAACACACATATAGAGGACAATGATCTGATATGTATCTGAGCTGGATAGGATTGCAAATATATTCCTCTACTATCTATAGAGTGTGTTGTATAAGACTTAATGAGCTTCATCTCAAAGCCCTTGAGAGAAAAGATGTGTCTGTTCATGGCCCAATACAAGAGTTCTGCAGCCCTCATCAGAATTCAAACACCATCTTTCTTAATATGCCATGGTCCAAATATAGACCTGGTAAGTGAGAAGGACCTGAGGTCGATGAAAAAACGTTGAAGGGCAGGCCTTTTAATATTTTGATTGAATTCTGCCTCTTTAGTCTTGGATTCTGTTTCACGTTTCTTATAAAAACGGCAGCAACAACACTGAGTGCAGTGGAAATAATACGCGTAGATCACAGAGCAGCCTAGGCCTGAATACAGAATAATGTTCTTCAGAACAAGGGACATTGGAAACATAGAAGAAGCAATGTTTCTGGAAGGTTAACAGCTGCTCTGTTTTCCCATCTGTTGTTTGCAGAATGACAGAAAATAAAAAGAAATTAACAAAGAGAAAAAATATAATACAAGAAATAAATTATGGTCAAAATAGGTCTGTATTACAAAGGTTTCTAGAGAATTCTGTCTTGTCCTTTGATCTGAGAAATAGAATTTACAGTTTCTCAGGAGCACTTTACCACAAAGAAGATAGTTTTGTTATCCCAGAAGTTTTTGATTCATTTTTCCTGGATTTGGAACTTTTATAAAACAGCTGTGGTTGCTGACAGAAGTCACTCAAAATTCAGTTAATATCTATATTCCCAAGAGTTTGCCACGTATACAACTACTTCTACTCAGAGGGTCCCACCTTACTAAATATTCCCAACCATGCAGTCATTGAACAAACACACTTCTTTTCGACATGGTGGCAACCATGGTTTATTACACATAGCTATAAATCTTTACAGGACAAAGTCTACGTCTAAGTTAGTTGACTTTGACTCCCTTTGTGATTAAGGGTGAAAACCAGGTATCTATAGCATCCATACTGTCAACCAATTTTATTTCTGCTCTAGGATAAGTCACAATTTAGAAATGCCAATTTGTCTCTACTCACTACAAAAGGAGGACAAGATGTACATGTGCCCTTTGCAGCACCTTAACCATTCTATTGGTATATTATCCTTTCATGACTTTTTTCTCGCACTTCTCTTTTAAAGGCTACTGAACACTTGTCGATTTTATTATTTATCACACCTTCAAGAGTTTTGTCATTTACCTACATAAACTAAGGTTTTAAATTATTTTCTTTCAGGATACAGATGAAAGAAAAATATTAAACAGCATAGGACAAGAGCTGATTTCCACAGAACTCCACTAGAAACCCACCAGTGTGATGATGAATCTTCATTGCCAATGGCATTTGGCATCTGTCAGCCAGACAATAATACAAGTATGTCATGTTGATTGCATGACTTTTTTTTTTAGTGGAAATGTCAGGCAACATAAAGTCAAAACCAGTCAAGGATTATATTACATTGGCACTAATACTTTTATCAATAGATATCAAATTGTTTCGACAAAATCTGTTTTCAGTAAACTGTTTTAATATAAATTGATCATGTTATGGTCCTATCACAGTTTAAGGATTTGAATCCTCTATTAGTCATTTTACATTTTTTTTCCCAGGGAAGTTATCATGGGAATAGACTTAAAACATCTTGGGTTTTTGTCACTGGCAGGATAGAATAAATGGCACGTCACAGTGGGTCTGGATAGCGGAGGGCAATTAAGAACCTCTGAGATTAGAGTTCTTGACCTATTTGATTATGCTACACTTACACTGCACTCACTTGTTCCCACAGCATTTTCCTGGGTATTGACTTCCTTTCCCATCAGGAAGATAACTGCCGGTCCATGAACATCAGGCAGGAAATCAAGCCAGTTCCCACCATGCTGCTGCTCACACTTACCTCTACCAGGAATTATTGGCCAAGGTTCCTGGGTGTCCCACAGCATATGTCTCCGTGTAGCAGTCCCATTTTTGGATGCTTCGCTATTTCCAGGACCTTCACCACCTCCTTTCTGGGTTTCTTTCCCTCCAAGACCATTTTTCTCTGGGAACCCTTCTTTTCAATGCCACTTTGTCTTTGCAGAATTCTAAGCCCTTGATTTTCCTCCAGTCTAAAGGGTGTATGTGCCCAATAGTCTAGGCACAATGTGTGACCAGCCCCCTAGCTGGGTGGTTCTGTTTCACGTCTTCTTATTAACTAGAGCATTTGGGATGTGCCACTTTGGTTTGGTCCAGGTATCACCGAATTTCACAACTAGCTTGAACAAGTTGCAGCAGCCAGGAACAGGCTTCTGTCCAAGAGCTGAAAAGTTCAGTTATGAACACAGACATACGTATTTGTTTATCTGCTACATATTACTGTTCATAGTGCAAGCTAGTTTTTCACTTATGGAATTCTTTTTTTTTGATAGATAATGTTCATGACTTCTTTCAGGCCTCTAAGACTTGCCTACTGTTTCATTGTATGAATTAATAAATATTTATGGCCTAGAGAGATTCTCAGTCAGCTATTTAAGGCTATTAGAAAAATAATCCCAAAATAATCCAAATATAGTAGCCTCTGTTCAGCACTATTTTTAGTCAATATTGGAGTAGAAAATATTGCATCACTGTGAAGTAATATTTATTTTTCTTCCTCCTCCTCCACATCTTAAAAATAGAGCAGAAGATTTTGAGGAGTATTTCTCCAATCAGTCCAAAACTACAACCTGCCTCCACACAACCTTGCTGGAGAGCAAACAGCCTTATCACAGAAGTTCCCAAGGCCCACTACTGCCAAAACCAGAACCTGCAGCTACACATTAGCAAAACTGTCCTGATGCTACTCCTTATTCATGTCGTAGCTTTGATTGTGAGTCACAGTCTCACCTGCACAATTTTAGCAGTAACTGCGAGGCATTCACATCATCAGGAGATCCTCTATATTGTGTCTTTATTTCATTTTCAAACAAAAATATTACAAGGTAACAGCTGGATAATTGCCAGGGCCATCAGCCTCAAAAGGGCACTGACATGGTGATACCAGGGCACTTCATCTGCATGTCTTGGGTTTTTTCCAGTTATCCAGGGAAAGCTCCCTGCTCCCCTAAATTCTTCACAGTGTGGAAGTACATTTCACTTACATTAAATGGTCTGAGCTTGATGTATGGTACTTGTGCAGCTGCAGTGATCAAGCCCTAAGACAGCAGCAGGCATGCTTTGTATATATATCTTGTTACCCTTTTTCTCAGTTCTCAACGCTTATTTTCACTCTTGTACCTCCTTTTGTCAGCCCCAGCCCTTTACCAAATAAGCAACCTGTCCCAACATGTTTTCCCTACTGGCCTCAGTTTTGCTACCTCCACACTCACATCAAGTATTTCTGATATTACAATTACCTGGATAATCTTGTCTCTCCAACGTATCACTGTGCCAATTTTCCAGGTATTGCTCAGCCTCAGAAGATTCTGCTCCCCTTCAGTTATTTGTTAAGTCTGGCCATCTCATGTATCTTCTCCTTATCAACCTGTGAAGTCCAGCTAGGGCTCATGGCATTACCTTCCCTCAGCTTCTCACTTGGATATCCGGCATATCCAGCAATTTGTCATGTCTGGAAGTTTTTCTCCGAGCATCTCATTCAGGTAGCTAACCCTCAGACCAGTCACTGGCATAGGCAGTTAATTGTAACCCTAAAGAAAGACAAAGGAAATTCAAAAATCTTAGTTTCAGAATCAAAACAAGAAACAGCTATGCTAATGAGCACTTCCCTGTTACTAAACAAACTTGGAGTGAAGACGCTGTGACAGGACATTGTTGACCTACAGAGGTAAACCTCAGCTACCCTTGTGGAATGGTGGGGCACACTACCCCATGGAAGTACCCTGGTCGATAGCAAAACAAAGCCGAAGCCAAAGGAGACTCCAAAGTGTCTTCTTTGTGACTGGTTTTGCGACTCAGTAGCAACTGGGCAAACAGAACAGATAGATTGGTTTGGGAAGAAGTTATGAAACCCCAGCGATATTAATGGGAAGGATTTTGTAGCAAGGTGCAATGCAAAATAAGTTTCCTTATGGAATGATTATGTAAAGAACCACAAGCTATATTTTTCTAACTGAAAACTTAAAAAAAAAGTGTGAGAAATGCACGTTTTAAACCAAATTACACTATTTTTCTACCTGATCATTATGGGATTGGAAATCTCAGAGGATTTTCAGAGTAGACACCATGGATAATTTACTTTCAAATAGACAAACTAGGTATTGAATACTTATGAATAAGTGTTACAATATCCCTAGAGTCTTTGCTGTGAACCAGCTGAAAATGTGATCTTATAAAATAAAAATTTGGTTTGCAAAACATGGAAGAGTTGGTTCTTTTTTTTTTTCCTAAGTAGAAAAACATTCTATAATTAAAGTGATTTAGCTCTAGAAAGGGTATTTGATTTATGTATGACCATAGGCACCACAGAAATCAGTCTCAGACAAGTTAAGCACAACAGTTAAAGCCAGGCACGTAGACAGCCAAGGAAGGAAGCTGTGTGAAAGACAAAAGGCTGGAAAAATACTTCCACATATTTAGAGCTGTTAAGTGATGTGTTGCTAACTGATGTTGTTAATCTCATATGATCCTGCAGAAGTCCTTTACATAATATAGACCTACTTTATCAGATCATCCTAAACCAGACCCCCAGCAGCCAGTCAGCTCCTGAGGCTCACTCAGGTGCACAGACTATGATGGCAACTTGCTCATGCGTAGGCAGCTACACAGAGCTATCGATCTTAGGGGTGTTAGGGAGGGCTTCCTGTTGCCTATATATAACCACTGGAAATAAATGGGATACTGCAGAGGGTCAGATTCATGGAGGACCTTTGGGAGACATTCAGAGCCCCGCACTGGCAGCTGAAAACCATGAGGACCTCAGTAAGGTGCCTTATGCTAACTGAATCCTACATCTGCTATTTCAAACTATCTAGGTACCACTTTGTTACAAACAAGATAACGCTGCCTTATCTAGTAGTCAAATCTAAATTACCTTCAGCCTTAATTGCCTAAGAAATATAGGGATACCATTTCACATTTTTTCTCCCTTAAAATTAAATTTTAAGTCAAGCACTATCACGTTTTCATACGGAAATGAAAAAAATCGTGAGGAAATGAGTCCTGTGAGTCAAAAATTATGAAAAGTTCATGTATATACAGAATAAGCACGTAACAGTGTAGTCTGTTGAGCAGTTTGATAAAGTAGGAGTTCATTATCAACAACAATCTATTTATTAGTGAAACAGGAAAACCATGAAAGAAAAGTCCTATCAAAGATATTATTCTACTATGCAGAATCCTGAATGTGCTTTTCACTAGCAGAAGAGCATAGATAATCATAGTTAACTTGTAATATGAGTAGGGACAGATGTTTTCTGAAATGTAAATAAAATGTATCTGAGAAGCTATCATCAACAGCAACTTGTCTTTCCTGAATTAAGCGTATTACTGATTTTGCTCTCTGTAATTATACTTTTCACTATTAACTGTCCCAGCATTAAGGCAGAATTCATTGTATTCACATCATAAAAGAGGTTTGTTTTTTTTTTTTAAATAATTTATTTAATTCGGCAGATTGGTGATAAATAATTGAGTTAAATATTGTTGACTTTGAATTTTAATTCTTTGGGTTCCCTCTTCACTTTGCTTGGCTTTAACTCTTTGATACCCCGTAGAAAAAGTTATATTTAAATAAATTCTCCAGAAGAATCTATTTTTTCATTTGTAGAAAAATTTACTTACTTTATTCCACAAGGGCATTATTCTATGAGCTGATCTCACCTCTTTTAATTTACTTTTTTTTTTCCTTTATTTGACCCCCAAAGTAATTTTTTTTGACCTTTTTTTGTTGGGAAATGCTTCACAGCTGTCCCTCTAATTTAAGCAGAATTGAGTAAGAATTTTTTCTTAATGCATTCATGCAATTCCGGTTTGTTCTTTTGCTGTGATAACAACATAAAGACATTTTAATGGAGAAATAACTTGAAATCTCTGGTTGGTCTCAGGGAAAAAAAACTAACTGATATCACACAAGGATGAGAAATCATCATAGCCATGTGTCACCTCCTGAGATTAAATCTCAGCCTTCATGGTTAGGTACAAAAGACAAAGACCTCCCTTTGATCAGGTGCCACTTGAGGCAGGTCATCCCCCTGTGGCTCACAACAAGCAACCTATTTCACTCCTTTGTGCCACTCTGAGAGTGGCTTCCAGGCCAAATCTGTCTCCTGCTGATGAGTCCCTGCCAGATCACAGTGACCTCTGAGCAGGCAAGGGGGAAGCTTTGGGTCCACCTAGCCCAGCAGAACGAATGCATAGAGATCTGCCATGTCAACAGTCCTGAAAACGTGGGCATACTCAGCAGTCTCCATCTACTCTGAAAAGACTCGTCATCATCTGTGACCAAAGCAGGCTCAGAGTTCAAAGAGTAAAACTCTGGAGAGCTGAGTTTTGCTGAGTGCTCTGCTCAAGAAGCTGCTCTTCACCCAGTAGCATATTTCCTGATTAACTGAACTGTTTACTTCTCTACCACAAAGCAAGCCTTCCTTTATTTAATGACCATTTAGAGGTACCTGTCCAGACAACATCTGAGGAAACTGGAGTGTGAGTGTGTGAGCTACTGCCTTTGATCCATGTCTCTTTTCATGTCCCTACAAGTCATTTCCTCTTGACGACTTCTCTTTCTCCTCAGCCTACAAGCATTCTGATGTTTTTCATGAGAATATGGTCCATTCTTTTTCCAGTTATTGGTTATCCATTCAGCTTGAGGTGCCCTTGCATGTACAGAAACAGATATTTCAGGAGTGTTTAGTGGAATCTTGGTGGTAGTGTTAAACTCTGATTTGCAGTTGCTGATTATTTACACGTTTAAAAGATGCATGGTTTCAGAAAGTCTGCTGTCATCATACACAGGTTTAAAGCCTCTGCAGGTCTCTTCAAGATCTACTGCCATCTTCATCCATGCTCTGGCAAGAAAATAAATTTCTGACTTCATCTTCCTGCTTCTGCTGCTGTCATTATAGCAAATAAAAATTAATAACACCAAAATCCCTGGGCCTGGCTTAGTCTAACATTAGCATTAAATTACCATGCTTTGCTGATAGCTTTTTAATTTTCACCTGTGGCAATTTTATGTTATTATGAAATTCATCCTGTTACCAAATATGAATAAATTGTCCGTGTCAGTCGTCTCAACACAGATGTCATATTCTGCATGCCACTTTAACTGCAAGCCCCTAAGAGATTAAAAGAAAAAAAAAAGTCACCTTTCTCTGCCTGGCTCACCTTTTTCAGAGAAAAAGAGCAAAATGCTCCTAGGAAGAATTTAAAGCTTCAGCCCTACCAACTCATGGTTGAATGCCTGAGCTAGAAGAGTGCACATGCTGTAACCTGTGTGGCTAACAGGTCAAAGGTCTGTGCTGCCTGGCAGAAGCTGCATAGAGGAAGTAAGGAAAGGCATTATTAGTGGGCTATCTCCCCATCTTCATCATTGGACATAGGACTGCCCTGACCCTGGTCTTCTGCAGACCCCTCACACTGTGGATTATCCCAGGTAAGAGCCTAAGACATGCTTATCTGGGGAGAGAAATAAATCACATCCTGGAAGAGACTCTAGCACAAAGTGCATGTTTGCTGTATTTGAATCACACTAAATCTCTTAAGCTGACAACACTGAGATCATAAATGGCACTTGCAGGAATCCAGACTTGGATTACAATTATTTAGCACAGTAGGATTATCACTTCACACGAATTGTCACCCTTTCCCTTGTATGCAGTAATTTCTATTCCATCAGCAGTAGACTGGCACATTTTTCTTACTGGAAATATTTTAAGGTACACCTTTTTTTTTTTCAAGATCATGCACACCTAATTTACCAAATTTTCATATTTTGATCTTTAAAAAGGTGATTTGTTATTCACTTGATGAGAGTATTTTTAATTTCACTGCATTGTGGCAGTGGAAAAGTTGTATTGTTGCGGTACTTTTTTCAAAGTTAGGTAGCACTTTGCTTTATGAGCTGAATGGAAGTGTATTATTTGCCAGATTAGTGGAATACAACACAGGCTGATGACTGTGGGCTCTTTACCGCAGATAATAATACAGAGCTCAATCCACTTTTGCTGAAGTGTTGGTACGTAGCAACCTGATTCCAGGTTAATAATGGATAATCATGACAAACACATACCCAACAGGGATCTTCCACAGCATCTCACTGGAAGAGCAGTTTCAGGAGCATGGTGTTCTCCCAGTTTGCTTCCTTCCTGTCCAAAGGATTTTCAAGATGTTGCATGGAGCTAGATGATGACCCAGGAGCTTCTTCTGATGATCTTATTAGTAAAACATTAGCGTGCCAGCAAATCTGCGTACTGGTCTGGAGGCATGTCTGGAACTGTTCTTCCAATTCACTGTTTGGATGGCAATTTTTTCATTATGGTTGAATATGGGATAGTCTTGGAAGATAATTTGCATGTGCCCTGCTTCTGATGGATACCTGCTAAACTGTGGTTTGACAGATTGCCACGAAAACTGACACCGAAATCAAATTACAGGCTTTCAGTGACAGCTGAATACCGCTCCAGACAAAGTATCTCAAAAAAAAAAAATGTCTGGGACAGCTATAAATGAAGCAAAGGATTGCACAGAAGATGGTAAAAAGGATCATCTAGCCTATAGGATGGCTTCCATCTGAGAGGAGCTCTGTTAATTTGATAATTTGGTTTTCAAAGGAGAGAGTAAGGAAGAATAGAGAAAGATATATTAAAATACTATCAGTTCATTGAAGACAGAGATGGTGAACAGGGAACATCTGCTTACTGTTTCTAACAACAGTAAGAATTATCTAGTCAGATGAAGAAACTGCAAATGAATTTTCATGTAGATTTAATCGTATGTTACTGTGGGTTAGAGCAGACAACTTCACAGCCACCATTACAGGCCTGAACTTTGCTAAAGGAAATATTCTGACCCTAATCTGAGGACCAATCAATCAAGCTGTTCCTCTGGTGCTGTGTAAACTGATCTCCAAAGGACCACTAGACCCTATACTCACGGTAGTCAGACAGAACTGGAACCCAAAGTGCTCTGTGTACCTCTTAACCAGATTATACTCATTAATTTATTTTTCGTTAAAAAAAACCTAAAACAAACAGAACATGGAAGTGATGCTAGACAGAAAGGGCACACAGGGCAATGGTAGTTCCAATTCTCTTGCAAACAAGTGCACTCAAGAAAATTGTGATTCCACATAGAGAGATTCCTTTCATCATGTATTTCCTGTGCATCTGGAATACTTGAAATATATTGCTACCTGCTTCATTTCCTTAGGGTGGGTACATATATGGAAGTGGTTGAGTACCCTCT
Source organism: Oreocharis arfaki (assembly GCA_013398015.1). NCBI lineage: Eukaryota > Metazoa > Chordata > Aves > Passeriformes > Paramythiidae > Oreocharis > Oreocharis arfaki. The sequence goes on from VZRR01012119.1 coordinate 125,328, forward strand.
AAGCCAAACATAGTATAAAATCTAAGTCCTCCCACTCCCCAGTACAATTAGTTATAAATCACAGTTGTCTGTGAATTCGGTGCACAATTTGATTACTGTGGCATTAATGAGGTGGTTAGATATAACCTGTGTTGCAGAATACACGATTACTGAAATTCTGTAACAAGCTAAAGGAATTGTCAGAGCTGCAAAGAATAGGTTAGTTCAGGCAGCATGATGGATGGACGGAGTCTAACGAAGGAAATACCCTTTGTGTGTTTGCATTGGAAACTATGCATTAGCCAGAGCCACACTGCGTGGCTGTGAGAACAAACTTGACACTCTTCTTTTTGTTGCTACTGGCACATATAACCAGAGAATGACTTTTCTGATTGAGACGGGAGGAGAAGAAAGAAATAACTTCATACTGGGATATTCTCAGCAAACTGAATATCAGGAACAAGGAGCACTGGGGTACTGGCAGCTACCCATTTGTACCCGCGGTTATGTATTGAGCAGTAGTATAAATAAGAATTTTAACGAAAAAAAGCAATGGGTTCTCCGTTGTAACACTGTGACAGAGAAGTTCTTGCCGGAAGGTCTCTTCAGCAAAGTATCTGAGTGATGGCTTGGAAAAGGATCCTGAAGGGAAGCTGGAGAACAAAGCTATCATCTCAGGTCAGAACTGACAGGCACTTAATTTTAATTTTTTTCTCTCTTTTTTCTTCTATTTTGTTTTATTTCGTACTTATCTTTTTTGTTATTGTTGAGTTTTGGGGGGTTTTAATGTAGGGTTTTTTGAGGGGGATTGGGGTTTTGTTTATTCACTTTTTGGTTTGGGGGCATTTGGTTTGGGTTTTTTTGTTTTAGTTTAGGTTTTTTTTGTTTGTTTATTTTGGGGTTTTTTTCCCCCTTCTTTTCTGTCTTTTCTTCTTTTCCAATTTCATGATCAAGTATCTAGCTTGTGTTTTGCTGGAATTATTGTAGTTTATTTTTCACTTCAAAGTTTTTCCAGCGATTACATTGGTCTCCAAATGAACTGCTCAGTAAATAGCACTCTTGTTTTGACAGAAATGGACAATCTGGTCCTAGCATAGTCTGATGTATTTTCAAGCTATGTCTAGATAAACAGTTCATCGTAGAAATGGCTTCAGTATTTTTCTTTTCCATCTCCATATGTTTAATGTTGCTGTGCTTGTCTGAAACTTGGTTTGACTCCAGTCAAAACCCAGGACAGAAAAAGTACATGCCACTCCCCGCTCCACTTGTGCAACGCACACTGCATGGTGCTACTCCTCCATATGCTGCTACATGCAAGACATGGGGAGAAGCCATGGGCAGATTCCTGAGCCTCTTTGGACAAGCTGGGCAGCATGGACCTACCAGCTGGTCACAGTGTAAAGTGATGACATCCATCCATGATGGCTTTTTATATTCTCAGGTGTGTCATGAAGCTGCCAGAACCAGAAAGTTTTGCACACAGAGGTTCAGAGAGTTGGAGGAATGCACATAAACAAGCATGAAAGATGTGTCTTGAAGGACATGCATTTGAAAGAGACTACAAAAGTCACAGCTGAAGCTATTCCTGACTTGTAACACTGGCTGGTTTTGTCTGCAGCAGTCTGAACCGGCAATAGTAGTAAATATTAATAACATTATTATATCTTGCCACGTCATACAGGGGTTGGCTGGGGTAGAGTTATTTTTCTTTGTAGTGACTCCTATGGTGCTGCTCTGGATATGTGACCAAAGCAGTGCTGATAGCACAGGGATGTTTTATCTGGGCAGTGCTCACCCAGGGGGAAGGCCTTTTCTGCTTCTCCTGCTGCCCTGCCAGCCACCAGGTTGGGATAGAACTAGCTGGAAGAGAACACAGCTGGGACAGTTTACCCCAGCCAACCAACAGGATATGCCACAATGTATAATATTGTGCTTAGCAATTAAAAAAAAGGTGGAGATAAAAGGAGGAAGGGGGTATATTTGGAGTTACAATATCTGTATTCCCAAGTAACTGATACAGTTGATAGAGCTCTGATTTTCTGGAGCTCTGATTTTCTGAACACCTGTCTGCCCCTAGGGAGTAGAGAATTAATTCTTTATTTTGCTTTTCTTGAGTATGCACCTTCTGCTTTTTCATGAATTTCTCAGTTTTACTCTTGTGATTGCCCTCCCTATCCCACCAGAGGGGAGTGAGCAAGAGGCTGTGTGGGGCTGAGCTGCTCACTGGGTACAGCAAATGTCTGTTTCTGGCCTTCCTTGATTTTTCACATCACTGCATGGAGGCAGATCTGGGTCAGGTAGAAGTTATACAGCTTTGAGTGAAAGAATCCAATTAACATTAACATTGCTGGGGGCAAGAAGCATTTTGAAACACCTGGAAATAGTATTTAAAAAATATTATTTTAAAATGCTACTAATAAAAGCTTTCACCATTATTAAAATTATTCATTTAAGAAGATATTAGCACTGAAAATGGTATGTTGTTTCCTAGAACATACATAAATTGCTAACATCTTTCATTTATCCCTTAATTTATCTTCCATCCCAAATTTTTTAGTATTACAAAATGTTATTCATGCAAGGAAAAAAGCCAGATATTCTAGGGTTAAGTCACGTTTTCTGTCTGTTGGTTTACATAATATATTCCCAAATGCCTGGTGACAATGCACATAATTACTTTTTAATTTTTTTTTTCAAGCACCTCTCATCTGGGAGTACAGAATAGCCTAAACAACATCCTTTATAAATATTACATGGAAGAGCTTCTGACTATTAAGATAAAAAGCTACTTATTTCAGCACATCCCAACTGAAAGGAGAAGTTGTCATTTTTATAATAGAATCCAAATCCTGTTTATTTGTTTCAGCTGATGTCTGCATGAGTCAAAGGCATCGGTGATAATCTGGGATTCATGGAAGTGTTTGACAAAATCTGCTAAAAAGAACTTGATCAAATATGAAAATGTAGTAGTAGATTTTCCAGTACACTGTATGCAGTACAGCTCACCTGCAGACCACAGTTTAGAGGACCATGGATTCTTGATGCCATGGATGAGCACATGGAAGTGAGAACCACCCCTGTTTCCCTGACTCTGCAAGGAGGAAATGGAAATGGAAAGCTGGTTTAAAGGTGACTTAACCATATATGGAATTGATTCTGCAGCCTCCAGGTTTGCCTCAGTAGTCCTGACACACACTATTAGCTTGTGGTAAAACCTCAGACTCCTCAAGTACAGTTGTTTCACCAGTTTATTCTCCCTTCCTGCATGCCTACAGTTCTGCTTTCCTCTGCAAGAGTCCACTGCACTTCAATGACTGAGTCAGGGACAGTGGCTGTACTGAGGTCTCTGTGCCCCTTTGCCCTCTCAGAAACCACCCCTGGTGTGTATCAGCTTCGTGGGAGGTTCCAATCAGCAATCCAGGCCCTGGTGCTGAACTTCTAGGAAAAAAACCCAAGGCATTCTTATTCTTATTCTTATTCTTATTCTTATTCTTATTCTTATTCTTATTCTTATTCTTATTCTTATTCTTATTCTTTCTTATTCTTATTCTAATTCTTATTCTTATTCTTGTTCTTGTTCTTATTCTCTACTATACCATCATGAAAGGAAAGCAGCTTCAGGACATGCAAGTTCTAATCTCTCGCTGCCTATCATTCAAGTCCAAAGGAAAACACATCTGCCTAAGGCCTTGTAGTTTTGGGAATTCTCTTTGAAAAATACCAAATGCAGTTTCTTGGAGCACATTTGAATTTCCTTTCTTACTGACGCCCCACCCCTGCCACCCCCATACTCCTCCCCATATTGCAGTGTAAACTTTGAAAAAAGGAAATTAAGCCATCTAACCTTTTATCCATACCACTTTCATTTATTTTCTGAGCATGGCTATGTAAAAATACATTGCAGTGCTGCACATCTTTTGAACTTTTTTTGAACAGCTTTTCTTCTGTTCAGGTTTGTTTATCTTGGTTTGCTCTGCCACAGGCCATTCTGTCATCCATAATTTCAGAAAATAATTGTCTTGTTCCTCTAGATCAAAGCAGAAACACTCCTTGGAAAAGCTGGTGCACTGGTTGTCTTCCTGGTCTATCCTTGTGATCTGTCACTGACAGCATCTGCAGTGACTGTGCCTCCAGCTTTTAGACCTATGGAGCCACCCTCATCCCAGGGGGTCTGATGCAGATCTCCACATCCTGTAGGAAGTCCAAAGGGTCTGTGTCATCAACAGTCGCAGCAGCTGCTGCTGAACCAGCTGTGTGGGTCCCTGCAAAGGGCGGTGGTGCAGCAGCGGCAGTGCTGCGGCGGGGCAGAAATGTACCCGACTCTTGTTTTGCAGCCTGTCAGGCACACACCAACAGGATCAGAACAGCTCTTCAGAACCACTAAAAGCTGCCTGCCCTTCTCAGATCTGATCTAAATTCCAGAAAAGGATTACAGATCTCCCTTCTGATGCCAGCAGGACTAGACCTCTCCTGTCTGCTAAAGTCTCCTGGGAAATACAGTCTTTATAGCTCTCAGTAAATAATGCGTTTTTCCATAGATGGTAATTTCAAGATAAATTTTTGTCTTGTACATGTAAAGATTTCTTAAACTTAGAATAATTTATCCAACAGAGAGAGAAACGTGGAGCAACTTAGTAAGCTACGATATCCTCAAAGGAAGCACACCACTGTGTAATTGTGTGATGTGAAAGTACCTCTTTGGCAAAAACAGAAGTAGTATTTACCAAATGATATAGCCTAGGTTCTGGAAGTTATAAGCAGTGTGTGAGAATCTTATGTTAACGTTCCCTTGCTGTGAAGCTGACAGGTACCTACTTGTGCATGCCTCCAAGCACATCTCTGGCTGGAAGTGGATTCTTTACCCAGCTCAGCCCTTCAAGGGCAGCTGAGGGTAGCTACACCGAAGATTGAGATTTGGAAAAGTCAGATCCCTCCTCACACTACTCTTCGCTACTAGACCTTACTAGGAGTTGAAAAAATGAGATGATGGATGAGTTGACACTTGTGCTCTCAACAAAGAAGGCACAAGAGGAAATTCTGGCTGATCTCAGCAAAAATTTCTCTGCGCTGTGACCCTTGCCATGTCCTTCTGCTTGGGCAATCACTTATATCCAAAAACATTTTAGGAACTGATTCTTATATGAAATGCACTGAATGAATCTTGACTGCCTCTGGCAGAAGCAAGATTTGAGATGCTTACTTATTCCTGAAGAGGCCAATTGTACCACTAACTGGCTCAGCAGAGAATTCACCTTGGCACATAGTTCTGCTGCACTTGATAGAAGCAAGCAGATTCCTCACAATCCATTCTCATTTTCATTTTTATTTTTCTGTATCATAAGGTTAATTAAATGAGGCTAATGTTCCAAACCTTCTATCTCATTTCAAGGATTTTGAATGCCAGGTGGAAGAGAAATGGTTGATTATTCTAAATATTTGAAGCCTTTTCTACTATGAACAACTTTGCATACATTGCAAATTAAAATTCATCATTCCTGAGTTAAGATGATTTAATTGTTTGACTAATGCTCGTCTTTTTTTTCATGCAAATGTTAGAACTTGACCATATGTGTCATTTTTATAAAAGATGAGATTGGTTTGATATTTTCGTAAGTTCAGCATTGGGACAATAGGTGTATTTATTGTTTACATAACTAGGTGTCAAAAATTATGCAATAACTAATTTTTTACTGCCATCTTGTGGTGCTGCAGTCTTTTGATGACAAAAATGAGAGAATCAAAGCTTATGCAAAGCAAACAAAGCCAATGTACTATATAATTATACTGATCATTCTTCTCTTTTTATCCTTTTTTTCTCTCACATCATCAGTGATGCTAATTAATAAAGATTTACTCCCAGCTTCTGACTTTCATAATTTATCTCTTTGTTGTCATTTGTCCACAGGATCCCCATATACAAGCTATAAACTAAGAGCAATCTATCCTGTATCCATGAACAGTATCTAAACAGGCTTTTTTAAAGATTGGAAAATCGCTTAATGCTAAACCTTGATTTTTATTAAAAATTTTTAGCCTAATTGCCAGTGCCATTTCCTCAGTTCTTCTAGAAAGTAAAATTCGTCTTTTCAAATTCTTTGTATATTTTGTACAGGCCGTTTCCTTTTGGTCCTGTGTTGCAGATGCTTTTTGTTGTCAGGCAATCATGAATGCCTGAGTAAAATGACACTCACAGATGCAACTTCCCATGGCCTTACTGCACACTTGAAATAAAGCACTTGCAGCCTACAATGTGCTGATCTGGAATATGGCAGACTTTGAAACTCCCTAGATGCATCAAGTGATGTTGCAGACCTGCTCATATTATATGCTGGCATTGATTGCTTTTATTTTCCTCTCCTGTAGTGCTTGTGAGAGAATAATGTCATACTTCTACTGTGATACCTGTTTTGAGGTTGGCATTAGATAGATTTCTCAGTTTTCTGGCTTCTGACCAATGCTGAGTTACACTGCTACTGCTTCTGATGTCTGGGCTTTGTTAAATCCCTGCTTACAAGAACATTTCCTGCTGAACTTGTGCTTCAAGGCTGAAGCTATAGTGTTTGCCTTCTAATGGGACTTTTTTGTGAATTCCCAAACCATTCCCAAAACCCCATCAAAACCTGTTGCTGATCAGCAGTTCATGAAATCAAGCAGAGCAGCTACATCAGGTCCATTGGTAGGAAAGTGTGCTCCAAGTAGGCTGATTCCCCACTTTTGCTTTTTTTTTCCTGTGCCATGAATTGGTTTTAAAATAACTGCAAATCCGTGGGGGTTTTGCAGCTTGCAGTATCTGGTGGTCTAATATATTAGGTGAAACCTCTACATTAAATCTATGTGAAATGGCTATGCTAAATGTGGAGGACTAGACCTGAGAAGCATGTTGATTTATTTCAGCCACCAAAATCACTCATGGAAAGAAGACAAGGGGGAGGGAGGGAGGGAGGCTGATCAACAGAAGACGATAAAATGGCAGTTCTATTTATTCAGGTGGATGTGAATGAGACGAATCCACCTCTCTTGTGCTGAGAACAGCCCAGATTAGTGTGAAGGACATGCCTTATTTGTGGTAGCAGGAACAGGTGACAATCCAGTGTAAAGTGACTTCCCCCCCTTCATACAAAAAGACCTTCAAAAATTCTGCTTGCCTTCAGGAGTTGCTCTAGCCACCATGTGCCTGGAGGATGGTTTTACTGTGGCATTCAGACTGGATCCCTGCTTGGAAACTGCATAACTCTCATCATGCCCTTTCACTTTTTACTCTTCATTTACTTCTGCATAATCTTTCAGCTCCTCAGGATGAGGGCTGCTGCAGAGATAAAACTCCAGTTCTGCTGGGGAATTCTGGCACAACTGCTCAGCTGTCCTGGAAGATTTCTGCATGGCTGTTAAAGTATCCTTGGTCTGCTTGCCTTCTTTCCCATGAGCTGGCAAGGGGTCACGTCTCTCAGCAAGATGCCTGCCCCACGAAGGGACAGAGTGTCTGCCATTTTTCCTGTGCTCATGAATATTTACCGCCATGCGCTGTCCCGATGACAGAGAATGGAAATCCTTATAGACGTCTTTGTTCTCCTGCGCTTTTTCTGTTGTTCACTTGGTACCTCTTTCTTGTTCTCACAGCACCTACTGGAATTCAGCACTTCCCCTGCTACTTACATTCGGGACCTATGGCCCTATAAGAGAAGAGAATTTAGCATTTAGTGACAAGTCAGGATGGATTTCAATTCTAATTCTGAGGTACATTTAGAAAGAAGTCTTCAGAAACCTTTGCACAGGAAGAAGCTGTGGGAATTGATGGTGGAAACCAGGATGGAACTAGAGGACATGAGTCTCAGGTAACATATCCAGTGGATTTAGGGAAGAAAGGAAGGTTGCAAGGAAGGAGAAAAGGAAGCAAGGAAGCAAGGAAAGAAAAATGGAGACAAGGCAACTGAATAAAAGATAATAAAAGCGTGAGGTATTTTGAATTGATTGCTTTTTACAGCCTCTCTTCTCATTTTTGACCATCCCATTTATGAAACCCAGCAACTGTGAGGCCCCCCTACGAGGTATGAAAGCCAAAATACCTCTTAGTATATTGTTGTGCATAAGAGCTACAAAGTGGTATAGAAGGCAGGTGTTTGGGTTGTTTGGTTTTCAGGAGAGGGTTTTATTCGTTTTTTTTTTACTGGGGGAGTGCCATCCGCTGGAGTAGTGTACCATAGACACTACAGAAGAATCTAGACATAAAGCTAAAATAGAACTAATATCAGGAACCACTCTAACAGAGGAAGATCCCCCGAATTTATTATAATTTTTTAGGACAAGAAAAATATGTACTCACAAGCACCAAACTCTGTATTTTCCCCTTAAAAATGGATGAGCACAAATCTTTGTGCTATGAATCAATCTTATGTCTGAGTAGAGAACTATGCTAGCATAATTTAAAGTAACAGAAACCAATGGTTATCACAGTTGATTATATCTACGAATACATGGTATCTGCTGAAAGCAAAGAAATAGTGAAAAGTCTGGGAGAATTATTGTGACTGCAAATGCAGAGGAATAGAAAAGAGGCTAAGAGAAATTTGCAAAAAAACCAAAACCATTTTGATCAGAACTAAGATGTTAAAAACATTATGAAAGGACCACAGGAAATAATTGCAAACATAAGATAAGAGAAACATCTCTAGCAGTTCAAATATGTTTGTTCTGCCAAAAATCACTATTACAGCCTCTCTCTACTGCCTCAGCTATTGGCAAACGCAGCACCAGAAGGAACAACAAAGTGCTAACAGTGTGAAAAATCCGACTGTGATACTACACAGAGCCTTGAAACCATCTTCAATAAAAGGAAAAGCATGACAGTGACCCCCACATCTGTCTTTTTAGTTAATAAGGAAGTGGTGGTGTGTGGAGCAACACAGAGGACCATTACACTGACTGTCAGAGTGTTTTTTAAAGAAGATTTACAAAAGAAGTAGGGGTGACTTCACTGCAGTTCAAGCCAGCTTCTACTTACGTGCAGATAAGTCACTGGAATTTCAAAATTACACTTTTCACTGAAATTTCTAAGCAGAAAAGTTGATGGCTTAAGAAAGACTGTTAATAAATACATCTTCAGAAACACTCACAAGGCACTGGTGAAAAGGAAGCCTGAGACTTTCATGCTGGCTTTCCCTGGTCCTCTGGGCACTCAGGACCTTGCTGCTGATGCTGAGGCCAGCCAGAGCAAGCACTTGCTCTAGGGCTGTCCCTTGCAACCTCGTGGATCAGCTATCACTGCACTTCACAGCTCTGAGAAGGACTGCACCTACAGTACCCACATGGCTGAATGGGCCTCTTTCAGAGCTGATGCTCATTGAACACTTAGCAGGGGTCCAAACTTCTTTCCTGAGAGAAGTCTGCCTGACTTTCCCTTCTCTAACACACTAGCTGTCTTGGTCAAGATGCAGATAATGATAAAATTTAGTTGCTTTTATTTTTCTATCAATCATCACACACAGATTGAAACTGCTCTCCTCATCTCTTTGGATTAACTAGGCCTAAGCCATGTCTTGTAGCCGAAGAAGTAGTTAAATTTATAAATATAAATCTGTTGTCCCTGGATGTGTTTAAAAAAAGGACTGGATGTGGCACTCAGTGCCATGGTTTAGTTGATGAGGAGGTGTTAGGTCATAGGTTGGACTAGATGAGGTTTTTTCCAACCTGGTTCGTTCTGTGATTCTGTGAATTTACATGACAGTCAAATGTTGTCAGAGAGGGGAGAGTTAAGGGAAGCAGCAATATAAAGGCTATGGCCAGAACTCGCTAATCTGCAAAGAAGTGACAGAGTCTGTTTCTTACCTCAGCAGCATCTGACATTCACACAGAAGGGAAACAACAGCACTGATGGAGCCCACCTGAAATGGGAATATATTTGTGTTAATTACTGAGGAGTTATGTCACAGGTTTCTGTAGAGAACTGACAACCCACACAGGCAAAATAAATGGATGGAAAGTACCTTTGGTTTCTTGTGTCATCGCTCTGATTTATACATAATGTCAAGTTGTTCTAGCCAAGAAGAACAATTTCAGGTATGTTTTGTCCTTGCAAAACCTGGAAAAAGTCATGGAGGAACAACACAAGGGCCAGCTAGGGTTACATCCATCAAAGCCAGACTGCAGAACTGGAACTGCTATAGTAGTATCAACAGATAGCTTCCCCCTCAAACAAATATTTGTTCTCAACTTCTTCGTTGCATTTTTACTGTCCTGTCCTTCCCATAATATCTCTCAACCAAAAAGAAAATATTTCTGCTATTCTTGTGCTGTTTTTCTAGACCATCCCAGTCTGGTGAAAGACAAACTGTACTCAGTGACGTACTTCCTTACCTAGGGGAGCCTCTGCAGGATCTATGGGTGCCTCCATGTATTTCCTTGGGTCTTTCCAGATGCAGCACTTCCCAGTATGCACACTTGCAATGCCTTTATCCACACCACCTCTCAAAATGGAGTGGTTTCCTTGCTGGAAAAAAACAAGCTGGAAGATGTGCATAGAGGTGCCATGTGAAGCATCCCATTATTAACAGGGAGATAGTGTAACAAAACATTCTACTTAGCCATGGGTGCATCCTGGGCTTGCTCTGATACAAACCAGTTAGTAAATTCCTGTAAGGAGAGAAGACAGATCTTTAGAAGACATACAGTCCACGTGGAGTTGTCCGTGTTCGGCAAAGACAGACAGCTGAGCCATGCACTGGAAGTGACATTTTAAAGCAAAACAAAACAAAACAAAACAGTTTTGATAATAATAAAGGATACAAAAAGGATTTTCTGTGGCCCAATAGATGTAGCCCTACAAAGGCAAACTGGAACAAATCTGAAAGAACCAGAATGCATCACAATCATTCCATTCTCACACTAGGTTATTGTTTAATTATTCATAAAAATGAAAGCTCCTAATTCTCATCTTTAAAGCATCAGACACTATGGCATTGCCTCAGGTTCTGGAAGAGACCAATGTCCACAATGATATTCCTTAATACAACTAAACTTTCTACAATAATGCTGATGAACTCATAGTCAAGCTAAACAACTTTCGCAGTGAGAGTTTGAGAGCAAACTTTACAGCTTTGCTATTAGCACGTCACTTCTTCTTTGACTTTGTCCCTTCTAATATAAACCTGTAGAAATACGCATTTAAAATTTCGAAGCAAAAACTCCATCCACTCACACTCTCCTCCCTCCTCAAAGGACGAGAAACAGATGTATAATGACTTTTTTAGTGTCTTACTGGCAGCTGTTCCAAAACCATGGTGATAAGAACAGTGTGCAAACCACTCTAATGCAGAAAGATCTAAAGTACTTTGTTCAAAGTCGGACAAGGGCTCCATAGTTTAAGTGCAAAAAGGACATGTGTACACAAAGGTATTGTGTACACACTGGACTTGTAGTACAGATACTTAATGATTACAAGATATTCTTCTAACTAACAGAATATCTAAGATTCCCCTGTAATCTCAAATGTCATAATTTAAGAAACTCTTTCAATAGGAGACAGATGTTTGCTCTCAAGAATTTATGGTCCAATGTTATTCTAAAACAGAGTAAATATGTCAATGAAAATCAAAATGCAATATTTTTTTCAGAGGAGGGATCAAAACACCTCAAAGGAAGCAAAAAAAAAAGTCTCCTACATTTAGAAAGCAAAATTACTTCAGAAAAAAATATATACAAAACATATATTGGTACAACATACTGTCATGAGGCAAATAGTTAAATCTAATTTGTTTTGACAACTCTGCTGAAAATGAAACATCAAATAAATCTCCTGATGTATTGACACAGGCTAATAATCAGTCATGAATTTCACTGAGATTGTTATGCATCAGTTTAAGCACTGCTTCCTTTCAGAAACATTATAGGATGAGAGTGATTTTATCCAGTCAAATGATTGTGATGAATGAGGATTGATTAAGAGTAATCTGATCTGTCTTCTCAAATGCTCTGCAAGTATGCATTCACATGCATGCATTCTGAGGTAGGAAGAATTTGTTTACACTCTAATTTATTTTTACATTAGAAAGGAGATTAATTAATGTATAATTGTATCTGTGGCACCAAACATATCTTGTGAGATGTACTGCAATATAGGTCACACATATTAAATTTCGTGTCCCAAAACTTAACATTTCAAGCTGACAAGAGACTAAGATCCAGATGCTTGATTCCACCTGGGGTGTAGCGCATGAAATCAGTCCAACACATTCTTCTGTGTATTCCCACAACAAAGCACTTAAAAAAAGGTGCCTAGATCCCTAGAGATGAATAAAGAAGCTGAGTTCAGGATCCTTAAGTGCCTGTATGAAGTCCAGTGATTCCAGACTCCCTGTGAAGTCAACAGAAAACATGGGATTTCTGGAGGGTCAGTTGCAGTTTCTGAGATTAAATTGCTGTTGATGTTGTTGGCATCATGCTGAAATGAAAATGGTAGTGTTTCATGCTTGCTCATATCAAGATGGGCCAGATGATCTGTGCCTTTGGGCCAGATATCAGAAAAGGATCTGACCACCTCAAATAGAAAGAAGCAAAATGTGTAAGCTACCTGTGTATTGAGCAGCACATTGAAGATATCTTTAAAAATCCAGACAAATGCATGAGGATTTTTCTTTCCCAAATGGGGAAGGTTAACTCATTGCAAAGCAGAAAACCAGCAATGATACATCCAACAGTGAAAAAGCATTAGTTGTGATATTGTTGGAGCACTTGGGTAGCTCTTTTGGTCATGTTCTTCAACAGAGGTAGGGCAACTGTGTGTTTTTAAAAGTTTTTGATTACCATAGATGTTTCTAAACACCTTTTTACATCTGGACATTAACATCTCTTGAAAACTAGGCTGAAATTAAATGTGTTTTTCTTAGTAGAAGAAACATCTATCAGATATGATTTACAAAGCTTACACATTTTAATCACTGAACAGAATGAAATTATCTATATTGGGTAGTATCAATCATTACAAACTGGCACAACAAAATGACAGTGTTATGCAAATCTTTTTTTTACCTGGACAATATGGAGTGAAAACTGGGACTCTGTCTTCTCCACACTTCTAGGAATTTATTCAGAGAAAGAGACCTCCCAGATGATAAGAAATAACTGTTTCTCAAGCTATTTTCCCTGCCAAATTAGTTTCTTATGTTCACAGTGCAGAGATGTAGTCTACCTGTTCTGAATAAAAGAATAGCTAGAAGTTAATTTAAAAAAAAAGCTGATATAAAAAAGCAGGGTTTTTTTTTTTAATCAGCATTCTGAAACTTGTGAAGCTTTAGATTTTTCCTTGAATTGAGAGTTAAATGTTTCTACAGATAAAGAATACTTACAGGAGTCTTAAAACAACAGATAAGAACTTATCTAGCATCTGATAACACTGACATGCTGCCTTATCCTTTTTGGTAACAGCAGTGGTTTGCATTTCTTCTGTTTCCACTCTCAACTTCTGATAGGCTCTGCTCAAATGATTCACCCTTTCCCTAATATCTGTGGTATTTTAGGGAAAGAAAAGATCAATATTTCTTTGAAAGTATGTTATATAAGGCTATCCTAAGTATGTACCTTAGGAGTCTTACCCGTTGATCCTCAAGAGTTTGCCTGACAGTCATGTAAAGTTAATACAGTGTCAGTGAGTCACTTCTAATGACGTGGACATTTCTCCCTTAAATCTTTATTTTCAATAGAGGTTGGGGAAAAAGTTGTTTAAGTCTTCTCTGTTACAGAGAACCATAAGTAAAACAAGAAGCAATTTAGAGTAGAATCAGTCTAAAGTTCCCAAAACTGAAGTTCATATTAACCTTTTGGGTTGTGTTCACAAGCTTTGAACATGTGCTACTGGCAAGATAAATTTTCTATCATCTGCAACATGAATTACTTATGGTAACAACTTCTCTCCACACAGTCCTTCTGTTGGTGTCTTGGCATCTGGGCAACATATTCCCAAATGGACTTCAATTCCTCTAGGTTTTCCTCTAGTTTTTCTCTTATTTTTTTGCTAAAAAATGATTTTTGTTACAGGAGGGAATTGAAAATGTAATGTGAGTATTCTCAAAATGGACACCTTTACATGTATTGACAAAGGTGGAGTGTCCTGCAAAATGAGGTCTGTCTCTGATTTGCCTTCTGCATTCTGCAGACAGCCCTCTGGGAGTTCAGGGCAGCAGAGGATTCTATGTCCTCTTATCTTCAACCTGTGCCTGTGGTTTACTCTGTAAAGAATTATTTGTCCTTTACTGCAGGATAATCAAGCACTCAGTACCAACATGCCAAACATTTGGGAATGGCTCAGGCAACCTTCCCATATGTTTTCTAGGAACCTGTCTGTCTTTCCTCTGTTCCTCCCTGCAACCTAGCAAACTGGTGTTTTTTTCCGGAGGTCATTACTAACTCCTGTGCCGACGCCTCTCTTCCAAAAGAACACAAGCTGACTGATTTAATCTGCACTGACATTTCAAAGAATCAGCATAAAGGTAGTGCCCAGAGAATCTGAAATATTTAATACTCATATATGTATTATCTTATGAGTCTTTGGTTTGAATTTCAGTAGACATCACTCCCAGAATCAATTCAGAGAGACCTAAAGACGAAAAATAAAGAAACCTGAGAACGAAAATAAGATGATGTGTAACTAAAAAAAAGTTCAGCCTTTCTGAGTGAAAATGCCCTTACAATGCTAAAAGCTACAGCTTTGCAGAGAGCAGTACTTACTATCTTTGAAAAGCTTCTTCACCAGTCAATACTGAAGGGGAAAAGGAAACCCAAAGACAAAACTGCAGGACTTTATTGTCCTTGAGGTATATTGCAGGAAGGGAGGATGATTATGAATCTGAGATGATTAAATACTAATGGCACAAACTTCACAAGTGATGAAACAGCCAAATAAATTACCAGCGCTTAAAACCAGACACATTTAGATTAACAGTACTTCTGTGAGACAGTTTGATAAATGTCTTGAATTTAGCAGCACTGCTTCGTCCCTATTTCAGGGACCTTTGACTTTGGTCACCTGCTTGGTAATTGGACTGGTTTGCATCTGTGCATTGTGATATGTCATCCTCTGGATGACATTCTCTGTAAAAATGTGGGGTTTATTTATGATTCTATAGTACAGGGTTTCCCAGAAAGGAAGATCCATAAGTTGCTGTTTCAACGTATCAGCATCAATAGTGTTCAAACTATCAAAGCCAGATCTGCTTTTATAATTTCCAGGGTTAGCACAAATGTGAAGTTCATCTGTACTTTGGCTTAAGAATTTTGAATTCCTTTTACTAGTCAACATGAGTTGATTGTTTCTTTGTTACCAAACTGAAATTCTTATTTACTCTGAGTAGTAACTTATTCCATAGACAATAATATTGACCTCGGCTCAATTACTTACAATGCATGACACTATTTATTTTAGTTATCCAAACCTGATGTTCGAAAATAAGCGTCATTTGGCACTAAATTACAGTAGTCCTTGCGAAGCAGAATTGCTGGGACCAACAAGCATGGAGCCATGACACAGTGCTCCAAGGGTACCTGTGGAACTCAGAAACACTGCCTTCTGGACAAGTTTTGAGGCCCCAACCTGTACATCCATGCTAGGCGGACCGGGCTCATCCATACCAAATACTACAGAGAAATTTGCCAGCAAGTATTCTTCTTGTAGCAAGTACTTCTATCTTTTTCAGCATTTACCCTTTAATGAATAGTTTCCTAGCACCTGCTACCTCTCTCCATGATCCAGTCTATAATTAGATAAAGTTTAGAATTTACTCAGAAATTTCAAACTTAATGTGAAATTTTACTGCAATGGTTGGCAGGTGATTCAAATAATTCCTCAAGAAAACATTTTTTATGCTTCTTTCTCTACAAAGAGAGAGATCTGAGACCTGGAGTTCTTCTATGAGATCTTATCAGACATTCATTTCAGATCTCCAGTATTTCTCACTGGTAGAAGATCTAGCTCTGCGCTTAGCACATCCTATCCCAATCACTGTCACACCTTAATTCTTTTTGGCATTTTTCAGAAAACATATGTTTCAAAACTTTTCTAACAATGAAACAGCTATTTTTTTGCCCTTAGATTGATTTCACATAATTGACTTAATAGCCAACATACTGTTTAACATTCCCTTTTGCAAGGAAATCTATTTGACAGTGCTCATAGAAATATTTTTATGTTTTGCTGAGTACATATAAACATAAAATTGCTGGGGATTTTTTTGTTAAGAACCCTTGCAGCAATGCAGCTATAAAGAACTAGTAGATTTTTTTGGTTTGTTTTGTTCTTGTTTCATATATGCAGATCATATTTCAAAGATTGTCGGTGTTATGACAGTCCAAATCAGCACAAGATATCTATGCTATATATACTGCAGTAGGGAATTGAATATTTTTCAGAGGTATTAGACAAAGTGCTGCTTGCTTCAAAAAGTGCTGTTAGCTTAGGCTTTGTATAAAAACTGAGCTCTGCTTATCAACCTCTAATGTGAAAAAAACCCAGCACATGCCTTTGAACACTTCCTAGAGTAAATCTGTATAGGAAAGGCTTCCTGAATCTGATGTCCTAGGACAGAAGCAAAACTAGAACAAGTGCTTGTGTTGGTTATCCCAGCACTCCCTCCTTCTAACCCTTTTCAAGTCTTAGTCTATGTTCTGAATTATGCTTCCAATCTTCAGAGTTTCTAAATTTAATTGGTGATTTCAAGTGTGATTCTGGCCGCAAAATTGATTTTGTCTTTAGACTATTGCACTGCATGTCAGAGCTTATGTATCCTGACAGATCATCCTTATGTCCATCAACTGTGGGATATTGCAGTGCATAGTCTAACTAGCATTCCATGTGCATGTAAAAAACTTAGTCAAACGGTGAATCTATGTATCTGTCAGAAACAAATTTATTGGTCTGTGTTCTTAGAAAAGAAGGTGGCAAAGCTAATCTGATACTACGGCTGCTTTAGCTGAAGGCGACTAAAGGCACAGCCTCCGGGAAATCAGGGGAATAGGGGGGCCACTTTCTGCAATTCTCTGGGGCCTTCCTGCTCTTGAACAACACATCTTTTATAAAGTATTTATGAATATTTTGTTAGCACCAGCTGTATAATTCTATCAACTGATTCTTAAACTGTTTGCCTTGAACTAAGTATATTTATTAGATGGGAATTTTGATTCTTAATTTCAAAAATTTTAGGTTTCACCAGTTTTCCTTTTTTTCCATTCTTTTGCTCAATATTTTTTATTTCTGTTGTGAATGTAAAGAACTTGAACCTGTGACCTTTAGATTGATTGTCTCTCCATACTGCCAGCAGTTAGAAATCTTTTCACAGCATAAGATATTTTCTATCATCTCCTAAATTTTCTTGGAAAAACAAGAAATACCTTGTCAGAACAAGGTGGTTTTCAATGTTCAAAACTCTTGTAGTTCTTTTCTTTTCTTCTATCAATTTTTCAGCAGCTTTTTAAGCAATGAAAACAGTATCCAACACAGCATTCTGATAACGGTTTCTCTAAAGCTATTTTCAAACATAGCAATGCTTCTCTATTTTTCTTGACACTCCTCAAGAATTATTTTAGTCTTCTAAGTGTCACTTCAGAGCCAGTTATTTTCCTACCATAGTGTCTAAATTCTCTTGACTAGCAACTTTCTAGAATGCAACTCCTCCTCCTGTTACAATAAGCACTATGTTTTGCTCCTAGCTGAATGATATTGCATTTGGAAGAATTAAAATGTGTATTGGGATACTTGAAGTGGCATTTCAAAGGCTATATTTTGTTTGAGATTGACAGCAAAATGCCTGCTGGAGCTAGTGAGCCTGAGCAGATTGCAGTGGGATAGTTCAGCCATTGCCAAGCTCCAGCATGCAGCCTGGAGTCTGAGAAATGTGCTCCAGCCCCTGAGGCCTGGGATATTGTTAGCAGGCAGCTGAAAATTAGCCTGCCTACAGCTGTGCAGGGTATAACAGGATCAAACACATTGCCAATTGTTAAAAAGTCTGGCAACACTGATTGGGGAGTTCCTAGGAACCACTGAGAAGAAAGAAGCAAAGGCAATATAACATAATCCCTTGCTATCGCCTCCGGGCCGTATTCCCAGCGCAGTAAGAGTGACAAAATTTTTCAGCCCCTCCCTTTAGTCCACCACCAGACTGATTTTTGAGCTCAGTAAGCTAACTGTTCATTGCAACAACTGCAGCAGTGTGTGTGGAATACATCGAGGGAGCAAGAACATCAGAGCAGAAACAAAACAAACCAGCAACTGCACAATCACAGTGGAAACGCCTGCAAAGGCTTGTCACCAATCTTCTCCGGGCAGAGCGGAGTGTGGTGACACATCACAACACACCTGGCAGAGCACAGACCAGTGCTCTGATCCAGCTCATTTAAGGTGTAAACACATTTGAGGATTAGTAGAAAAAAAAAATCCCACTGAGCTAATTCAAGAGCAAAATTCGTCCTCAGATACTTGCTAAATGCCATGGAGACTCACCTGTGGGACAGCAGGGAAGAAAAAAAAGGACCCACATGTCTGAACAAGATCAAGTACAGGCACTGATGGAAAGAAAAACTCTTCTTTAACATCCATCTAAAGTGAGTATTTATAGCAATATGGAAACTCTGAAGAAAATGGACAGTAAATTGACTATAGCAAAAATTTTTTCAAAATTATTCTGAAAGTTGTGGGAAGGTATTTCATTTACTGCTACCAGTGACTGAGAGAGTGATATCCTGTACACATAACAAGAAGTTTCAGTCAGAACAGGACAAATATGGACAAGAAAATAAACCCTAGAACCCCCCCACCCCTTAATATTTGATCAGCCCAGAGGTGGTTATGCACTGCATCTGCAATATCTCTCCTCCACTGGAAGATGAATTTACTGAACATACGATGAGTGACTAAAATAAATCGAAAACTGTTACTTCCAAAATATAGTCTGTGTGCTGTGATTATCAATGTTTACAAAAAGTGCATGTTTCATTTACGTAACAGTAGATAATCAGATTTCTGTTCAAATATGATATGGAGAATCCTACTTAAGCACATAGGTGTATAGCACTCTCATGACAAAAATCAAAACTGGTTTGAGATCACAGATATTTCTTCCATTCAGACATTCAAGTAGATAAACAGCAATGCAGTAGGGTTTTTTTCAAAAATTGAGCCTTTCAGATGCTTTTGAAATGCTTTGTATGTCAAATCATATTTCTGTAATGGGGATAATATGGATTTAAATAATCCACTGTATTATAAGTGCCAATTAAGTTGCATGATTAATGCGATATGATGTTTCTGGTACTTTAATGGTTAGGCATGTTGTATTGTTGTGTTATATTTGGTCAGTAACAGAAACTCCCACACAGTTACGAACTTTGCTAAACAGAATATTCTTTTTATTGTCAGAGAAGATAAGAATCTGAGAGTCAGCTATGATAAAAGTCAGATATCAAAGAGATGAGCCTTGTGGTTTGACCTCTCCAGATCTTACATCTGATCAACATAGAACTGTAGCCATATTCACATTTTATGAAGAGATGCTGGAGTTGTTCCATAGAAATTATGTTCAGCTAGTTTTTAAAATATATTCTCTACAGTTTTATTTTCCATTTTCCCTACAATATAATCTACAAATGTTTGATAAACAGTCCAGTTGAAGAGTTGACAAGCAACGCCTCAATTTTTTTCACATATTTGAAATCCATAATTTATATTGAAATAATGACCATTTTACTCACGTTTATTCTGTTCTCTGAAAATACATCTGAAACAGTGACATCTCTGTTTTTTGTGGATCAGCATTTTTATAAAGAAATTATACATGTAGTAATTTTTTTGTTTGCAGAGACCAAATGTTAACAAAATTGAGCATGTCTGTAGCTGATCTTTCAAAGCAAGGATATTTCAACTCAGTTCCCCAGACACAGCCAGATTCTCACCGATGTGTATGAAATACTGTTTCATCTGACTTCAAATGGGAATGGCAAGCATTTCAAGTAAGGAATAAAAAGCCTGTTCACCTCCTTTATAGCTTTCATAACCATTTAGTTGGGTGACCTAAAAAACGTTTGAGTGCAGATTATGTGAGGTAGAGCAAGAGAGAAAGAGGTAAAGCATCATAGTAGTCACATTTACATGACAGAGAAACCAAACAGTCCTGCAGCTGGATGCAGCTTTGAATATTATTGAACCTCCAGTGAACAAGAAAACAAATAAAAAACTCACGTGTAATCAGAAGTTATTCCCCCATGCAATACCTCCTACAGAACCATCAAAATACTTTTATCGCTTCTTTTCCCAGCCTTTCAAATCATCCCTGCTACATCAAACCACATTCCACTCCTGTAAAATTTTGCACTTAACAGCTGCAAACACTTCAGGCAAACTGAAAACCTTTTGACTAGGAAGGAACCCTAGAATACACGTGAGAGCTCTCAGATTTCTCTTCTAGTAGTTTCTGTTACTGGCAGCTTTTGTGTGAAAACAGATATTTTTGCTTGTTTGTTTTGTGAATATCACATAACTAATGATCACTGAAAGCCTGGAGTTTCTCACAATTTGATGAGGTTCAAGCAATGCTTCCAGCACATAGCTGCATCAAGGCTGGGAGCAAGCTGGAATCTGAACCTAGATCTGGATCTGAGGCATCCCTCTTGGCATTATCTCCAGTTATTATCTCTCCATCAGTGGACTATGAATAATGGATAGTCATCCCCAAATCTAGCAATCTGGCATGTACAGTGCTTTTGAAGTAATAAAATGTTAATTGGAGTAACTTGTGCCTGCCAGAAAGGCAGACCCTTTCTCTTCTTTTTTCTCTGACATTCTGGTGCATAGATATTGCTGTGACAGATCCTGCGTGCAAAATATGGCTTATATAAAGCACAAACTACAACTGACTCTGGTTACTGCCATACTTGGATGAAAAATACTTAATTTCCCTTTGTTCATCTTTCAAATGATTTCGTATTTTCCCTGAATCACATTCAGTCTTCCCATCTGGGAAGCGGGATCTGGATTCTATGATGGAAATCACAAGCTCAGTTAGGAAAACTCCATCTGAGAAATCATCCTGTATGGGATTACAAAGCTAAACATTGCTGTTTAACTCATCCAGAACATTTTTAATTCAGCATGGATTGCTTATACTAGCATATCATGGCCGGAAGCTGACAGTCCTTAGCTGAGTATCCCCCTGCCTACGGAAGTGGATCTGCCTGACCAGGGACTGATGGATTCTCTAATGGAAGAGTTGTCACATTTCCTTTCCAGACAGCATAACAGAGGAATAAAGAGACTAAGCTTGTTAAGACTTTTGAAATTGTATAAATTATTAGCATTATTAGTGCATTTACAAATACTCAAATATTCGACATCTAATCCCTTGTTAGTTAGAACATATGCACAGTATGAAATATTTGTTTCCTTCAAAAAAAAAAAAAAAGAAAAAAAGAAGGTCATCAATAACACTGTATTGTCAAATCTGGGAAGCTCTGGGGATAAAATACAGGTTTCCAGGCTCCTTCTCTGTAGAGCTTTTCCGTGTAAGTATTTATTTCCTGTACAAGCAACTATCTACCTGGATGTCTCCTGGTCTCCCAGTCCTCACCTATAGACACAATCTATTTAACCTCCTCTTCTCTTCAGCGTCTCTCAGTAATTTCACAGAAGGCGTAATGGGAGTTCCTTATCCAGAAGCAGTCATCTTTGTCCAGCTCCTTCTCTGCCCCTTGCTGCTGTGTGAGAAGGGCTAGGTCAGTACCCCATCAGAGGGGAAGAAGGAAAGAGACAGCAAAGCCACGACAAGAACAGGAATGTCTTGCTGTTCTCTGCACCAAGGGGATAAAAGTCAGTCCTGCAAACCCCGAGGCATTAACTTTCCCTGCAGAATGACCGGACAGTGATGAGTTGTCCTGTTTTGTTTCCCCCTCCCCAACGGCATTTTATCAATGGTTGTCTAGCAGTCCTTCATCTCTAGATATAAAAGGGAAGGGCAATGCTCAGAAAGGAGTGTCTGACAGACATGCTGCTGCAGTGATTAATGTGCTCATCCAAGCTGGTGCCTCACCTCCTAGCCAATTAATCACTGTCCAGTATTTTGGAAGCCATTACATTTCATACCATTTTAATATACCATGTTCTCAGCATTAGGCAGGCTTTCCTTTGAAGTATGATGTCCCCAGTTCTGAGTTTCGTTCCCTCCTCATTTTATTCCTTCTCTGCCTGCTAAAACATATATTGCTATGACTGCTGCAGTGGCAGGTGGGTAATTTCAGTTTCTTGCTATGAGGTCTCTAAGGAGGCCTTCTGGCAAACAAAAAATATGTGGGAAATATTTTATCCTTTATTTTGGTTGAAGTTCCTGGGAGTTATTTACTCCTACGTGAGAGGCCCATCTCTAACACACCAAAGGCTGTAACCATCCAGGTGTTGCTGGGAGAGAAGGAGTTGGTGACCAGAATCTTGCTCCTGCCAGGGCAACACTAAGGTGGAAGCAATTTTCTTTATGCATGAGAGGAAATGGAGGTCTATTGTCTGATCCTGGAAGAGTCCCAGAAAAAGGGAATTCGTGACCATTTTTCTATCTGACTGTGGAGGAGACCATATGAAAGAGGTGGACTGAAGGACCCCACAAAATATCTTAGTGAGTGGAAGATTTATATAGACAACTCCATAATCTAGAGTTATAACAAAACTCCGTGATCTGACCAACTAATTTTCAGCTTTCCATAGGACTTTACACAGCTTTTCTCTAGCTTCACTTTTCCTTCTCTAAGCCTCTGTAGTTGGCAAGCTTCCTACAAAAAAACAAATCTTCAGCTTGATTACTCTTATTAATGATGTCACTCAGGACATTTTGCAGTCAGAGACTCTTTGTGCTCAAAAAGGTTTTCAGCAGATTTGATAAGAAGCACTAGGCAACAAGCCCTGTTTTGAGAAGGAAAATGATCCATCATTACCTGTGCAGAAGAGAAACAGGAGGTTACTTATTTAAGTGGAGGTTAGGAATAAAATAAGTACAGTACTTTAGCTGAACACCCTTCTAGAAATGGGAGAAAACAAAACAGTACAGGGTCATAAAAGTGGGAATTAGAAGAGAGCAACCAAGTGGAACATCACCTAGTAGAGGTGACAAGGTTCACAAGACAGGCCTTGGGGACAGTGTACTTCATTTGCGGGTGAGATAAAACGGAGAAGACTCCTACTTCATTCTCACAGAACCCCATCAGTCTCTTGTAAACTTTCAATTAATATATGTATGGGTATGCACACAAATGTATACATGCAAATGTATATGGTGAATACAAACACTATTCTACCTTGTAATGAACCTTTAAATTGTGATAGTTAGCCAAGCAGAAGGGAAAGTTCACTAGCACTGCTGTTGATTCACATTTTCTCTCACCTGTCACTAATGTGAATGACTGAAGGAGTGGGACAATGAAGCTTAGACCCATGTTCCTAATCTCAAAACATTCTGAAAAACAACATTTTCACCATCTTCAGCATCAGAGAATTTGAACTTTTCAGCACAAAGAAATAAATTTAAACTGCAATATCTTGCTCTTGGGGTGCATAATTGATCAAATGAAGATTGAGTTAGTGCTTTATAAAAGTATGTTGTAATTTAGAGTAAAAATGCGAAACAGAATTTCTTATGGCTTAAAGTCTTTTTTCTCTTGTACTGAAGGTAAATTCTTCATTATTTTTCTTAAGCATTTAAGCTATGTACGAGGCTATCTTCAGCCCAGGTAATTGAAACTCATCCCAAAATTTGAAGTAGTTGTTACCTAACGCTTAGAAAACTCACCATCAGTGAGCACAGTAGTTCCGTAGTAGTACGGATTTCAACTGTTTAACCTGCAAAATAGTAAACTATAGATAAAGATAGGAAGAGCATTGATTTGATCTTTTGATTTGATCTAGTTGTTCTCATTGTTAAATACTCTCAAAAAGGCAGCAACTCCTTGATGAATCATTAGAGAAATCTAGTAACAGGAAAAAAAAAAAATTGTATTCAGGTAGGAGAAGAGAAATCTGATTCAAAATCTCATGAAAAGTTTAAACCCAAATGTTCGAAGAGCGTGAATTCAAAGTGAAAGTGGTTCAGAAGAGGATAAGCACAGAGTTTGCCATAAAAAAAGCACATGCATACACAAAAAGGTTTGGCGTCTACTCAAATTTAGCAGCATAAAGGCTGAGAGATAAACCTGATTGATTTCTGTGTCTAGTCCAGGGGAGCAGAGGGAGAAGAGCAGGAAGGTGAAGGTCTCAAGAACAAAGGTGAAAGCTTTCTTAAGAGTAAATACAAATGTATTGATTATTAATGCCTTTGGGCTGTAATTAAAAGGTTTATGAACATCCAAGCACTGAGTTTATAAGCCCACCTTCTTTCTGGCCAAGGACAGAAAAAAAACTTGCCAGTTTTAATATAGACCCTGAGAAAGTAATCAACCAGCTGCAAGACATCCTTCATTTCTCAGGGTCTGGACTAGAAAGTGAAGGCCAAATCTTCTGGGTTTGTAAAAGCTAAAAGTAGCCCTTCTTTTTTCTGCACTACTCCTCCTCAAACTTCCGGCGTACAAGGCTTCAAAACAAACCTGTAATTTTTAGTGCAATCTTTGTAACACTGCATGTTCTTTGTCCAAGTATGGTTTCCCTACACAGGGCAGTGTTTTCAGAGCGACTGATTGTATCAAGTTCCACTTGAAGCCAGCTCAGAGAAGGTGCATGGTGGCTGGAACACAGGCTTGCCTTACTCTAACCCCCAGTTATATAGAAACCTGGAATCAGCTTTGGAGAAGGTCACAGCCTACCGACGCTGTATGCACCCTGTGGCTACTACAGGCAGATGTTTAGAATATGCTGGATCATTTTGTAGAAGTATCTTTTATCATGCTAGAGAAGCTTTAAGTGAAAGTGGTCTACTTGTTTTGTGTTTGCATAGCCGGATTTTGGTAGTGTGGATCTACAGGGGTGGCTTCTTTGGGAAGCTGCCAGAAACCTTCCCCCTGTCCAGCAGAGCCAATGCCAGCCAGCTGCAAGACTGACCTGCCAGTGGCCAAGGCTGGGCCAACCAGAAATGGTGGTAATGCCTCTGTGATAACAGATGTAAGAAAAAGGGGAAAAAAAGTTATTGTGCAGGCATAATTGCAGCCAGAGGAGAGTGGGGTGAGAATATCTGAGAGAGAGCAGACACCAAGGTCGGTGGAGAAGGAGGGGCAGGAGGTGTTCCAGGCACCAGAGCTGGGATTCCCCTGAAGTCCATGGAGAAGCAGCTGTGCCCCTGCAGCCCATGGAGATCCATGAGGATGCAGAGATCCACCTGCAGTCCCCGGAGGAGACCCACACCAGAGCAGGAGGATGCCTGAGAGGAGGCTGTGACCCTGAGGGAGGCCCATGGAGACAGGAGCACACGTTGGAGCAGGCTTCCTGGTAGGAATCGTGACCCCATGGGGGACCTATGCTGTACCAGGCTATTCCTGAAGAATTTCACCCTGTGGAAGAGTGACCCATATTGCAGCAGTTTACGGAGAACTGTTGTCTGTGGGGTGGATTCAGGTTGGAGAAGTTCATAGAGAACTGTTCTCATGGAAGGGACCCTCATGGGAGCAGAGGAAAGACTCTTCCCCCAGACCAGCAGCAGAAACAACGTGTGATGAACTGGCCATGACCCCCACTGCCTTCTGCCTGCACTGCCAGCAGGGAGAAGGTAGGGCTGGGAAGGAGAGAGGGGTGGAGGAAAGATATTTTTAAGGTCTGGTTTTGCTTCTCATTATCCTGCTCTGATCTTGTCAGCAATACATTTGATTAATATCTCTAATTCGAGCCTGTTTTGCCCATGACAGTATTTGGAGAGTGATCTCTCCCGGCCCTTATCTCAACCCATGAACTCCTTGTTATATTTTCTCTCCCCTGTCCAGCTGTTGAGGGGAGTGATAAAGAGGCTTTCATGGCTGCCCAGCGTTCAGCCAGGGTCACCCCACTACACTACTCTATCTCTGAAGAAAAGGAACATAACTTCTGTGAAATGTTGTGCAATCCATGCAAACGCTGCACCTGGAAAGAAAGAAGCAGGAAATCAGTAAAACTGAAATCAAAAGTGGAACAGCTGTGGACTCCACTGAAATTAAATTGCTTCTTTTGGATTCATTACTTCATCTGTAAGAGCCCTTAGAACCAGTGACCTGCCATTTTCTTCCAGATCTGAGCAGCAGCTACCATGAGAGGAGGGCTCTAGCTCCAGTCATGTCCGAGCACAAAACTGGATTAACGAATGTGAGCTCTGAATAGAAGAAACCTGCAGAAAGAAAGGGGTTTCTGCAGCTCTTATTACCCCAGTTTCTGTGTACTTTTAGTAATCTTGTGTTTACATACATCACAGCTTTCCATGAGAGGAAAAATTGCAAGATTACCTCTCCTAACACCTTCATTTTCAGATGCTTTGGACAGAGAAGCATCTGAGAGCATATGGTCACCACAAGAATACCTCTTCATGGAAAAGAAGTTGGTGGGACATTGCTGGAAACATGGACTACGTATGTACTCAAAAATACTTGGGAACTCAGTAAGATGTCCTGAACAATGTCAGAGTAATTCAGTTTGAAGGAAACATGAAAGGGTCATATCCAGAGATATGGGTGTCCATGGACACAATAAAGTTTAAACACTTCCATGTTTTTCCAGCCTTCGTCAGTTGCAAGGGAAAACTAAGGTGACATTAACTTGTTTTAAAAGTGCTCAGCTAAGATTTGAACAGAAAGCCAGCCTCTGACTTGCTTGAGTTCCTGCTTATTCCAATTCTTTTTGAAGTCATTGCAAATCTTTCTATTGACTTGAACAGATGAATCAGACTCCTTAGCACTGAAGTGAATCACAGATTAAAACAAAAGTGCTTGTATAATTTGTACGACTACCTTTTATAAAATTAGTCCCTTCTGGATAGCAGAACACTGACGTACTGCTGAGGCAGTACCATTTCTGTCTGAGAAGGGGCTGAGCTGGTTTTGTGTATATGAAATTACATTTACTTGAACTCATTACTTGAGTGGTTATCTACACGTTCATCAGAGACACAAACCTGAGAATTACTAATTATGTACTAACTGAGGACTTGACTTTGATTTTCAGCTGAAGCTCCTTGGAAGAGTCAAAAATTTGTATCAGTTCATCACATCTTGGCTCCCTGTAGGACAGAAGCAAAAGTTACAATATCAGACATAGTCAAACATCCAAAGCAAAATGTTGCAGCACTTGCTGAGAAAGTGCAAACTTACTGAAAATATAAATAGTGACTTCTTGTGGGTTTTTTCTTCCCCAAAGTACTCTAACATGGCAGAAAGAACAAGACTGACTGCATGTCCTGACAACAACTTTGGGTTGTCCCACATCCTACTGTTGGAGTCCATTTATGGCCACTCTAGTGGTCATGGAGCACCTCGGCCCTCCTGGAACCTGACATCATGATACATTCGATGCCCCAGTAATAGCTATGAATAAATAGTGTTGTGGCTTCAGAAAAACTATTGCAATTGTTGATAAAGTAACAATGTAATCACAGCTAAAATGTATTCAAATACTAAGAAGTGCAAAGAGTTAAAGTTATTTCTACAATAATGTTCAATAATAAGACTTACAGGGCCTAATTTTTCAGCTAATTTTCACTTCTTTATTACTCAAAGCTTAGTTCTGTGACTGCTATATCACCTCTGAGTACTCAGCAGTTTTCCTGTCCCACCACAGCTGTGTGAGGACAAGAAAACAAAAACAAGAAACAAGGTAGAAAGCTCCTGGACAACTTCTTGAGGTGAATAATTTTTTCCTTCACAGCAAGTACAATTTCTTATCTTTAGACTCTTGACCCTTGGGGCCTTATCCTCCCATTTTGCATCATGAAAAGAATCAGGCTCCACCTTCTCTCTAAGACTATAGTTAGAACCCCTTTTACCCTTCTTTTCTGTGTGTTAAACACTCCAATTCCTGCTCAGACATCCTTTACTCCAACTCCCAAATCGTCTTCAAGGCCCTACACTGAGTCTCTATTTCTCCTACATTCAGATATTGAGATCTTTCCCTTTGTCAGTGGATTGGTGTGATTATCACTTGATTGCATGCAAAAAAGACATTAAACAGCTCAGCCTTCTTAACATCATCTATTTATAGCTATCCTCTTACAATAAGTAGTAGAGATTTTTTCTGTTTTGATTTTCCTCTTGATCCTAATATCCTTCTACACCATTTCTTGCTGCAGCCGGTGTCCCTTCCAGGTGAATCATTCTGTTAGCTGTTTTTTTTCTATGAGTTTGCCTTTTTATGTTTTTGCACTCATCCCTAATGTCCACTCCAGTTTAAGTAGTTGGCTTCAGCCAAGTTATTTTCTTCTTGCATTTCCTACATTTCCTCCATAAATGGTAAGAATCTGTGCTCTTGACTATATGACTTTAGAGGGCTGCTATGCTGCTTTAACTGCTTTCTTCCTTTCAGTCAGTTTCACAAAACATCTTACAAAGCCTCATACAAAACAATAAGCTGAGTTAATTCCGTTTCTTTTATTTAAAATCTGCTTCGTTCTAACAGCAGTTATTCTGCATTCCTACTGTTAGGAACGTGAGTAAATAAACATATTCTGATGCACACACTTATGCTGAAAAAAATAAGACCAAAAAGATGAAGTCAATTCATTTAAAATAAATAAATAAATAAAAGCACCATAATTTAAACAAACAGGTAATGAAGTCAAAGCAGAAAGCAAGTCCTCCTTATCTTGCTCTATTAGCATCTTGTTCATTTGCCTGGACAGGTAAGTAGGTACGGTAACAGATGGTAGGCTGCAACAAATGACTAAGGCAGCCTAAAAAGGCAAGAGAAAGTAGGCAATGACCATGAGTTTGGGGAAATCACTTTCATTCCTTTGAATTTGGCACTAAAATATCTTTAAAGTCTCAGGTGTCAGAATACTTAATATCAGGTGGGCATCAGTTTGAAAATCACTGAGACAATTTGAAAGGGAAAAAGAAGACAAAGGTTAGATTTTTGTGCTGAGTTGACTCCACCTGGATGCCAGGTGTCCACCAAAGCCTCTCTGTCACTCCCTTCCTCAACAGGATAAGGAAGGAAAAATATAACAAAAGGCTCATGGGTTAAAATAAGGACATGGAGAGTGCACTCATCCATTAACACCATTAGTAAAACACATTCATCCTGGAAAATTAATTTAATTTAATACCAATTAGATCAGAGTACAGCAATGAAAAGTAAAGCCAAATCTTAAAAAACACCTTTCTCCAGCACTTTCTTCCTTCCAATTTTCTCTCCTCTGACCCTGCCACAGGGCAGAGAGATGAGAATGGGGGATGTGATCAGTTCAACACATGTTGTCCCTGCTGCTCCCTTCTCATTAGGGGGAAGACTCCTCGCTCTCTTGCCCTGCCCTTTCCCATGGGCTGCAGTTCTCCACAAACTGCCCCAGTGCTGGCCACTCCCACCGAGTGAAGTCTTTCAGGATTACCTTGCTGTAACCTAGGTCCCTCAAGGGATCACATGTCCTGCCAGCAAACCTGCTCCAGCATGGGCCCCTCTCTCCATGGGGCCACAGGTCCTGCCAGGAGCCTGCTCAGCCCCAGCTTCTTACAGGGTCACAATTTCCTGGGGGCATCCAGCTGCTCCAGAGTGGGGTCCTCCACAGGCTGCAGGTGTTTCTCTGTTTCCCTGTGGCCTTCCACGGGCTGCAGGGGCACAGCTGCCTCACCATGGCCTGCACCACAGGCTGCAGGGCAATCTCAGGTCTGGCCCTTGGAGCGCTTCCTTCTACTCCATCCTCACGAACCTTGGTGTCTGCAGAGCTGTTTCTCTCACGTATTTCCACTCTGCTCTCTGGCTGCTGTTACACAGGGTTTTTTCCCTTTCTTAAATCTGTTATCCAAGAGGCATTACTGCTGTGGATGGTGTGCTCAGCATAGGACAGTGGCAAGTCCATGTTGGAGCAGGCTGGCACTGGCTCCGCTGGGAATGTGGAAAGCTTCTGGCAGTTTCTCACAGAACCCGCTCCTGTAACACCTCTGCTGCCAAAACATTGCCATGCAAACCCAGCACATTTATGTAGAAAAGGAAAAAGTACTACTAATAAATTTCAATCATGCACTGCTATGTATATTAAAAATATCTGTGCATTACTTATAGAAACACTCAGTGTTACTAACCGCGATATATTCTTCCTAAAATTACTTCCTTTGTCTATAAAGAAAAAATTATTCTTGATATCTTGAAGAAAACCAAGAAATTAATAGGAAATCATACCATTAAAATAGAAAATATGAATACTTTAGAATGAAAATGAAATAGTCTAATAAAAATATATTTAAAGCAAAAAAGATTCAAAGTTGAAATTTAGTGAATAGAGTTACTCTATATGAATAAGCTTGAGCTTTGGAATTAGAATGATCTGAAAACATTGAACACATTAAACATGACCTTTAAGATTCAATTTTATGTGTGGGAGTGTGAGGTTAATGAAATAGCTGAAAGATCATATTTGTAAGAAATCTGCCTGCTGGTGGAACGTTAGTATAGCCAATGCCGTTAACATTCTCCGCAGTCAGTGGGCTCTAAGGTCTGACATGTTATTTATTTGATGAAGTGTTTTGTTCTCGAGCTCTGTTTTTTGTATTTCCTTTTTTTTCCCCTTATGTTTTCCATGATTTCAAGTGCAAAAATTAAAAGGTGGCCTTTTGGCTAGGCCAAAACCTTACGCCCAAAACCTGGGGAGCGTTTGGACTGAGAGAAAAGTTTTTCTTTATTATGCTACATTGTTGGGAATGCTCTTGTTAGTACATCAGCTTCAAGACAGATATTAAAATAGCTACATTTGTGTCTATTAAAAGGAAATTTTGTCCTTTCATCACTCAGTGTGTTATATACTTAAACTTTGGCCTGTAGTTTTAAGATTTATTTCTTCTGGCAAATAAACCTCTGGCTCCCAAGCCCAAAAAGTTATTTGCTTCACTAGTGAAAACCATATGGTTAAATAATACCCACAATGAAAAGAAGAGAGATTAATTACTAAAGCCATTAAAAAAATTAAAATCCTATTGTGAAGATTGATATGAAATTTGATGGTTCAGATTAGGTTTCACAATATTTCCTCAAGAAATCACTTCTGTGTTGTTTCCTTTGCGTGGAAGATCAGTAATAGGTAGTAGTCTGAGGGCTGTGTCAGGCTAGGAAGTTTCCTGGTGATGTTCTTGACCCAGGCCTGGTCAGCATATTAGGCCCTCTGTTCCCCTTAGAAGGGAATTGCCTACAACTACAACCTGTCTTTTCTTTCTCTTGGAAGTGGTTGTAACAGGGGATGTCATATACTCCCTTGATCTGACCCCTTCTTTTTGGGTTGTCCCAGTGCGGGTATCCAAGGCTTTCATACCAATCAACATACATCTGTTTGCATTACAGCTGCAGATCTGATTTTTAGGGATCCTCAGCACAGCACTAACTTCCTTTTATTCAAAATTTTCTTTCTAGATTCTCTCCGACCTGCTCTTTCCATGTTTGCACAATTCACTTGAGATTGTGGAGGGGGAGTTTTATCCCTTCCTCTGCTTGAAACCTTTCTGTCCCTCAGTGCATGGTATCCTACTTTCTCTTTAGCTCTTAATTGGATTTGTCTCCTACCTCCCAATTCCACTTTTCATTCTCATCCCTCCCTCCTAGTCTGTTCATCCTTGAGTCTCCTGAACCTTCTTAGGGTCCCTGACATGGGCTGGTCTTCCCAAACTTCTTATCCTAATCTACTCTCTCTCATATCCCAGACATTTCCAGCATTTTTCTGTTGCTTTTTGGTTTTTTTTTTTTTGATTTTTTTTTCAATCAAATCTCTCTGTCCTTCCTACTTAGGAGAAGGACAAGTGCAGGAGAAGCACAGTGCATTTGTGGAGGAGAGGCCCCTACAGCCTCCCAGGAGACCGAAGCAGCAGCAACAGATCAATTGGGTTCAGCCCAGGCAGCTGTGGTGGAGATACACACAGATGAGAGCTGCAGCATCCATATCCACCACAGCCACTGCTGAGAACATGCAAGGGCAGATTTTTCAAAGCCCTGAGAATCTGCCAAATTTAGGCACTTTCTCTCACGGACAGCACAATGTTCATCCTTGACAGAACAACTGGACCTGACCAGCTTTTCAGTTCGTGTGCCAAGCATCAAAGCTCCTTACCACAGAAAAGATCTCTCTCCCCCCATTCTTTCATTGTCTAAAGCTGAAAAAACCCCCTAATGTTAAAACTTTATAAAGAAAATAGAGCATTCCATCCCCAGCAGCTGGTAAGGAAAGTTCAGCCTTCACAGTCTAAGTTTAACAAAGTTAAAAGAAAATGAAAACAGAGGCCTGCAAAAGGAAATGTCAAGAAATGTGAATTATGGGCAGTTCGACTCCCATAGATGTCTCCTATACAAAAGAAACTACCATTAATTTCCCTAGATTTCCCCTCAGTTTTACTTTATGTTATTTTCTAGTACTTTTCCTTATGCCCCAAACACGTAGATACAGCAAAAACTCACTTTGTACAGCTGTCAGTACACTTCCGTCAAGTAAGAGAGACTGTGACAGTGGACTTGGGCAGGGGCTGGTGCTCTAAAGTAACACTAACTCTTGGATACAGTAGAAATATAGGAAAACAGCTGTACAGGTCTAAAAGAAGGTAACTAAAGTACTATTTTTTCTGTTTTCTCTGTGCATGTTGTGCTGTTGCCTTAAGACTGAGTCACTCTTCACTCCAGACAGGCCTACTGCCTACAGCCCTGTGGTACAATTCATCGCCTATGAAACACAGGTGTTATTCCTAGAGCAGTAGGAACTTTAATTCTGCTGAGGGTCTTATAACAGTTTACAACAGGGATAAATTCAAATGACTGTTTTGCAATCCATTCCTATCTTTCTTTTTTTTTTTCCACCTCATCACTGTGAAAGCTTTCCACCTTTAATATAGGATTTGCTGCTTCCACAGCCATTGAGCTACATTTGCTAACTTGACTGTCCAGGCATAAACAAATACCCTCCCTTTCTTGCTCTTATTCCTCAGATACATTTTTCCTTCTCTAATCTTCCCACACTGTTTTTTTTTTTTCTTTCTTCTCTTCCTCAAGCATTCCCAAATGCCAAAAAATTGTTGTCTTCTTGTAATACCTTTGAAATCTCTTTGCAGTCGTTTCCATTGCAGTCCCACTGGTGCCCACTCTCTATGCTCACATGATACTTTCAATCAGTGAGCAAATTCTCCAGCTGTGCTGTTTAGCATGATGCAAAACAAGCTGATTAGGAACAGCAGCAACAGAAGTAATTAAAAAAGAAACACAAAAGAATTTATAAAAAAAGAACCTGCTTGAAAACTGAGTTTTCCCTTAACACTTAAATCTTGTTCCTTGTAGGAAGAAAGCCAACATTTTAAAAATAAATGTTTGTCTACATATATCTGATGAACCCAAAATTCATCTACTGTGTACAAAGCACTGGAAAAGAATAACAGTTCTCCTAAATTCAAGCAGATATGTGATACTACCATTAATATTTATATTTATATTTATATTTATATTTATATTTATATTTATATTTATATTTATATTTATATTT